>JACDJE010000125.1:1141844-1177523 GCA_016647715.1 Pavo muticus | reverse complement strand
TGGGGTGGGGGGCGCTGCGGCGGGGGCGCGCCGCTCGGAGCCGCGGGGGCGCTGCCGGGGACCCCCACTTCTGCACGCACACCCGGCTGCCGACGGGGTCCCCGCGGCGCAGCGGGAGGGATTCCCGCACTCCCCCGCAGCGCTGCCGGGGGACCCCGCTCTCGGCTCGGTAGCCCCCGGCCGGCTGTCAGCGCTCCGGGAGGACGCACCCCGTGCCCCCACGTGCTGGGGGGTCCCGCTGCGAGGGGTCCCGCCCCGCGCCCCTCCGTCCCGCCGGGGGGGTGTCCGGTCGGGATGAATGGCCCGCGGCGTGCAGGGCGGTGCGGAATGGCGACGTGTGCAGGCGGCCGGGGAGGGGCCCGCACAGCCGGATGATGGACGCGGCTACGCCGCCTCTTCCTCCCCCAACCGACCCCTCCTGCGCTCCCCGGACACCCCCGGGGCTCCGTGCCGCGGCCCCGGCTGTCCCGGCCGCATTCCTGTGCCTGCAGCCCGATGGGATCCCGTAAGCTGATTACCCGCGGTTACAGAAGGTCACGGCTATGAGATGATCGTGCCTTTTCCGTTCACCGCGCTAGAAAAAAAAGACCTCGGGATGTCTTCCTCCTATTGCAACGGGGTGCGGGGAGAAACTTCAGGAGCCGCTCGCGGTTTCGTGCTTGGGAAGAAGCTGAAATCTCAGCTCGGAGCCTCGTGTGCTGTGCCGGGCAGCTGCTGGGGGAAAGCAGAGGGAGAGCACCGCTCTGCGGGCTGCACGGAGCCCGGCTCTCTGCCCTGCGGCCCCACGCACCTCTGCACCTCCTGACTCCAGCGGGAGGTGCTGCTGCGATGCTACGGCCAAGCACAGCCCTTGGGTCGCAGCGCGGGAGCTGCAAGGAGCATCTCTCTCCGGCAGGGCAGCCAACGCGTTCTCCTTTGGCTGTATGGGGAAATGAGATCTCTGTGGCTCCTACGTGACCTGCTGGAGCTCCGCGTGTGGGATGTCGGGGCTGGGCACTGCTCTGTGCTTAGATCCAGCCGGATCAGGCGTTTCCAGCTCCGCTTCCATGGACTTCTGCTTGGGGCAGGCAGGAGTGGCTGCATGGGGAGGGTTTCCTGGGCTGTTATCTGGGATTTGGGGAAGTTTGATGGCTGAGGAGCAAAAGGCACACTGAAGAGTTAAAGGACAGCTCTTCATGTGGGTTTATGGAACACGAGCTCTATTTGTTGGACGTGGAAGGCTGGTTGTGTCTGTGCACCACAGTGTGGGCATTGTGCTGTAAAAGGCCCTTGCAGGAGAAAACGGTGTGCCCCTCTGCTCTGCATTTAAGGACAGGTACAGGGGACTGCTGTGGGCACTGCTGGTAGGTCGGTCCAACTGCAGAGCAGGGCTGCCAGGACCTGCGTCATCTTGGGTGTGAGGTTTTGGCCAGGCTCTGGAAAGGTGTTCTGGTGCCAGACTGGGGTTTGCTCTGTTTCTTCTTTTTCCCTCCTTGGCTCTATGCAGCTGTTTTTGGACGTGGTGACAGCAGCTGGTGGGGTTGGGTGGTGATTGCCAGGAATTGGCAATGAGCCTTCCCTAAGCTGGAGCACCAAATTTGCTCTAAATGTATATATCTGATAGTGTGGGGTTGAGGAGGGTTTATTCTTACCAATATAGGTCACTTTGTTCTGTCTTCTGACAGCTGATGGATGCTTTGGTGTAACCCTAAAACCAGCATTAGATCATGGATATCTGTTCTTCAGCCTCACTTTCTATTTACTGTGGGGAAGTCCTCCCTTTTCCCCAGCAGGTTGGAACATGTTGCCCAGAGAAGCTGTGGTACCCCATCCCTGGTGATGCTCAAGGCCAGTTTGGATGGGGGCCCTGGGCAACCTGAGCTGGTGGGAAGCAGCCTTACCTGTGGCAGAGATTGGAACTGGATGATCTTTAAGGTCCCCTCCTACCTGTGCTATTCTATGATTCTATGAGGAATGGGCTGTTCATCCTGGTGGGGAAGATCCTAAAGCACTCTCCCTGCAGCGGAGACACCGAGCACACTGGGCAGGGTCTGTGGTGTTATCTGCTGGGAGCTCAGGTAGTGCCTGTTCCATGCAGGGTGGCTGGGTCCAGCTGGCACACAGAGCCTCCCATTCACTTCAGACAGGGCTGTGCGTTCCCTGCTCCAGCTGTTGGAAAGGAAGAGCCTCCCAGGTTCCTGCCTTCAGGCGCTGAGGTTTTGCAAAGATGCTGATCTCCTTAGTTTTATTCTTTTTTGCTTCCTCCCCCACAGTACCTCCTTCCCTCCCTCCTCCTCAACCCACAACCCCTTATACAGAGGAAATTCGGTAATGTTTACAGTTAAGTGTGGGGATGGGAACTCCTGATAGCCAGGGGCTTTCTGCTTTTTTCTGATTATATTTTGAGGCACAACGACAAGAAACCACATCTTGGCAGGTCCTGGAAAGCACTCCTTTGCAGATGAATGGCCCAATTCAGCATCCCAGTCAGGGTTAATGAGCCAGCTCAGGGCCACGTGGAGGTTGCGCCTTGATAGGAGGAACCTGAGTGGGACAGCAGGGAAGCGACGAGTTTAGGAGCTTGAGACAAGGTTTGATTAGGAATTGAGCAGAGTGGGGATGGCAGCACCTTGCAGTGGCTGCTCTCTGTCTGCCCTGTGTCAGCATCCAATGCTGCTCGTGGTGTTTGGGTGGACAAACTGAGCCCCCCTTGCCTGCCAGCTGATAGCAGAGGTGGAAGGAGAAGTGCCACAATCCAGCACTCCCTGCACAAGTCTCACTCACTTCTTCCTGCTGGCGTCTGTTGGGGAGATGAGATAATTTATGACTGTGACTCTTTTTTTTTTTTTTTTTTTTAAGCATGAACTTCTGACTTTTATTGCTATTTGCATTTCAAGGAAATGGTTGGGACTTGGTTCTCTACATGGCGTACGTGCACACAGCCTCGGTGCTTGGTTTTCTCCCTAGGAGCAGCGATCTGGCAGAATGTGATCACTGCACATCCGTGCTGCAAGAGCTGTTGCAGAGTGATTGTTTCTGCATTTGGAAGCAAATAGAGAAAGCTGCCCTGCACTTGCTTTCATCCTGTTTGTTAGAAGTGCCACAGGTATCGCCCTACAGTCATGCTGAAGCCGTCCCAGTGGGCATGCAACAGGTGGTTGCTAGTGTCTGTGGTTGCATTCCTGTTCTTTTCTTTCCAACTTTTTTGTTTTTCTGGAGATTGCTACCAGTAAAATCAGTTGCAGCAGTATAACTGGATCACTGTGAATAGGCAACATAGTGAAGGAACACAGGCGTAGTGATCTGCAGTTTGGTAGCCCTCCCCACATGCGTGTCAATCGTGAGCATTTGTCTTCTCAGTGCGTGGTGGTATTTGGAAACAGAGATGATTCTTTTAATTCCCTTGGTGAAGTAATTGCATTTTTGGGGTTTTCCCCTCATTGTTGTTCTGGTGTCTTGCAGGCACGGAAGAATAAGGCAGGATGGATGTGTACGACCCTCAGACGCTGGGTGTTGTGGTCTTTGGAGGCTTTATGGTGATATCAGCCATTGGGATCTTCCTGGTGTCCACCTTCTCAATGAAGGAGACTTCTTATGAAGAAGCCTTGGCAAAACAACGTAAGGAGCTTGAGAAGACCAACCAGCACAAAATAGAGAAAAAGAAGAAGGAGAAACCTGTTGAGAAAAAAGGAAAAGCAAAGAAAAAGGAAGAAAAACCTAATGGAAAGATACCGGAGCAGCAAGTTGCTCAGGAAGTGACTGACTCTTCCAAGGACGTGGTTCCTGAGCCTGCTGTGGTGCCAGAGCCTGTAACTGTTGAGTCTCCGATCCCAGCGGTGTCAGTTCCCCCTCAGGAAAAGGAGAAACCTGCTCCGTCTCCTAAGGAAAAGAGGAAGAAAGAGAAGAAGGTGGCAAAGGTAGAACCTGCTCCTAGCCCAGCACTGGCGTCTCCTCCTGCCAGTGTTCCCAAAGGCTCTTCTGTCTTGGAGTTGACCCCTAAGGAGGTGCCTGTTGTGGCTGTGCCACCAGTCGGCACGCAGCAAAGTGCTCCAGTTGTCAGCTCCGTCCCTATCAAAAAACCTGAGGCTCTTCCAACCCATGAGGAGCAGAAGCATGATGGGCCTGTCAAGAAGAAGGCTGCATCCAAGAAGAAGGCTGAACCAGGTAAGGCCAAATTCCTCTGCATGTATTCCCACTGAGTAAGCAAACAGAGCATCTTGGTACTGCTAAAACAGAGCTGTCCTGTTCTGAGATTTTTATGTATTTTTTTTCTTCCCAGTTGGTAACAGGGTAACTGTAGAATGGCTGTGTCTGGTGAGATGGACTGCGTGTGTTGAGGTTGGTTGGAAGAAACTTGTTCTGGACTGCCTTTCTCTCTAGGAGGAGGAGAATTGAAGTCAATAACTTATTGATTTATTTTTACTCTGTAATGTGTTATCTCCTGCTTTGGGTACCTGTGTGGTGCTTATCTCCTTGGCTCAGCACACAGACATTGGCAAGCTATAGGTTCCTCTAGGATTCCCTGTTGTATTGGGTATCTCTGAGCAGTTTTGTATACCAGGAATGAATGGGAGCTCCAGGTACTTCTCCTGGTAGAGGAGCAGCTGCCAGGGTGCTGGACAGCAAGGTGGAAAACAAGTATAAGGAGCTCCCGAACTCACTGGGATGTAAATAGGTGTAGGTGCAGTTCTGTAGCTGGATTCCTGCCAGCCTTTGCACCAATTTGAAGAGGTTTGGTTTGCTTTTTCTTGGGAGAAGTTGCTTTTTGGGTAAATGATTCTTGCAGGCTGAGGCAGCATGGATGGGAGATGAACTCTTATCACTTGTTCACTTAGGCAGTTTTGGGTTGCTCCGAACATCTATGCCTTTGGATGTGAAGTACAGGTCCTGCATGTCTTAAAAGCCAGGACTGATGTCATAGGTGCTCCTGTAGGGTTTTCCAAAAGAGAGCTCTTGCAAGTGTTTGTGCCACAACGTTGTCTGTAGCTGGAGCAAAGCATTATGGACAGCCTTTTGGTGTCTGCTGTGGTTCCCACTTTATTGAAGGCAGAAGCAACAAATTATCCTGTTGCAGATAAGAACTGAGATGTTCAAAGACATGTCCTCAGCACTGAAACAGATGTCAAACCTGACAGAAGCGGCTTGAGGTATTTTTCTCTTGTGTGGTTTGTTTTCAGCCTCCTGCATTGCAGGAAAGCTTGTTTGCAAGTGGTTGATGTGCGCTTGGATCCCAGGTCATGAGCTTTGATAGCAGGAGCTGCTCCCCTTGACACATGTGAGGGTACCTGATGTGGTAGTGCTGAATGAGCTCTGTTCCTGAGGCTCCAGGCAAGGAGTGGTCTGTGTCTCTAGTGCCACGTGTCTCCTTGGGTTTGAGAAACAGCTCAAACCTCGCTGTGCTTCCCCTTAGCGGCTCTACCAGGGCAATGCTGTGCGAGGGCTTCTTTCCTTGGGTGAGGTGTGAGGTTTCCACCTCAAAATCAATCTATGAATCGGCTCGGCGTGGTGTAGGCTTCCCTTTGCAGAGCAGAGCTGGGCCGAAGCAGGCTGCTGTGCTGTGCTGTGGTTTGGCGGGTTGCCTCAGGCCCGTTTGCCAGCTGCGAGGTGGTGTTTGTGTCATGCCCTCCTTGTGCAAAGATTGCTTGCGCAATGCTGGCCGGAGATGGGTGACATTTTGCTGATGGGTTCCTCCACCCAGCGGAACCGGGTCGAGGGAGGTGATGGGCTGTCCTGCATCCATGCTGTCACCTGTGCGAGTGAAATGTGAGCCTGGTTCCTGAGCAGTGCAGTGTTTTGCCCCTTCTTAAATGTGTTTTCCATGAGGTGCTGCCACCAGTGTGGCTGCTGGGCCCAGTTGTGCCCTGTAGTGGAACTGGCCCCGGACAGCCTGGCAGAGGCCCCTGTGCCCCCTTCGGGGGTTGTGCTGGAGTGGGTTGGCCTTGATGCCTGCTCCTTGCTCAGCTCCAGGGACCCCAAGCTCATCCTTCATGTTAGCAGAGCAGTAGGGAATCCCAGAATCTCAGAGTGGTTGAGGTCATGAGACACCTCTGGACTGCGCATGTCAGGCTGATTGCTGATATGAAGCGTCAGTTTTGGGGTTGAAGCCTGCTGAGATATTTGGATGCTCTGCCATCAACCTGAGTGGTCTCAGTTGCCCCTTTTTTCTCCCTAGCACCTGCTGACTCGGATGGGCCCCTCTACCTGCCCTACAAGACACTGGTGTCCACCATCAGCAGCATGGCGTTCAGCGAGGGGGAGGCCCAGCAGCTCATCGAGATCCTGACAGAGAGAGCAGGCATCGTGCAGGACACCTGGCACACGGTAGGGCTGTGGGCACCTTCATGGCCACCCACTGCTGCTGCTTCTGACTCTGCCTCTGCCGAGCCTTGGCAGGGAGAGCTCCAAGTCTTTGAGTGGGCTGGGGGTCCTACTGACCCCACGGTTCAGTTCTGGAGGCTGGAGCTTTGTTGGAAGTCCTGCTCGAAGCACTTTGGGTGGCTTCTGCCTGTGGGGCGAGAGAGTGGGTTTGGAGATGATGCTCCCCACTCATGTGCCGCGTCACGCTTGCAGGCTACACAGAAGGGTGACCCAGTCGCCATCCTGAAGCGCCAGCTGGAAGAGAAGGAGAAGCAGCTCACTGCTGAGCAGGAGGATGCAGCTGCTGCCAGAAACAAGCTGCGGGAGTTGAGCAAGGTAAGCACTGTGCAGACTGCCCAGCATCACGGTGGCTTGCCCCAGTTTGACAAAGCTTTCAGGCCATGAGCCTCTTAGTCCCCACATCTCTTCCCTATGAGATAGCCACAGCCTTTGTCCATTTGCCTCTACCTTGCTGCCAGCAGGACTAGGCGGCAGCAGGTGGGAGAGGAAAGGGCAAAGCCATCTATAGCACAGTTTTAAGGGCTGTGTGGGACAGTGACACAATGTAGCCTAGCTGCCCAACAGTAGTCATAGGGTCACGGAATGGCTTGGGTTGGAGGGGACCTGAAAGATCAACTTGTTTCGATCCCCTGCTGCAGGCAGGGTCGCCAACTGCTAGATCTAGCACTAATTCTGCCTCTGCAAGGGGTGGTGGGTACTCTTGTTTTTTTTCCTCCTGCTTTGTGCCCAAATTTTGTCTGATGAGCTGGAGAAAAAATCCATGCCATTTTACTGCTTGCTCACAGCTGGTCCACTGTGGAACAACAGTGGCATCCAGTGGCCACAGAGCCACTGAAGAGAAGATGCAGGTAGAAATGTAAGCACTGAATGACTTGGCTTGGCTGTGCTGCCTTGGCATAGGGGTGCCCAGGTAGCTGGTAGCGCTGAAATGGCTGAACTTCTGCATCTTCTGAATTAGGCGGCCAAGCTTTGTGTTCCCTTGTAAGGAGGAAACTGGAGCTCCGAGGACTAAGCAGGCGGCTTCTCTCCATGCAGGAACTGGCAGCTGAGAAAGCCAAAGCGGCAGCCAGTGAGAGCAAGCTGAAGGAACAGCTGGTCACCCGCGAGCGGGAGATCACTGCTGTCCAGGCACGGATGCAGGCGAGCTACCAGGACCACGTTAACGAAACGCAGCAGCTCCAGGGAAAGGTAGGCTACAGGACGTCCTCCTCTTGCTGCCTAATGGCTTTTCTGGGGTTCATGGACATGCAGAGTGGTGCAAGGAGAGACCTGAGGCTTGAGGAGGTGGGAATGACCCTCTGATGCTCAGTTCTTCAATGTGAGCTTTATTGAGCTGTGTTGCTCAAGGGGGAGTGAATGTATGGGAGCATCTTAATGAGGCATCATGTTCTGGGGGCCATTGGTGTCCGTAGACTGAGGAAGGAGGCAAAGCTCCATGGCACATCCTTTGTGTGCGTGTTCCAGGCTGAACTGGGATGTTGCACGCAGCCCACAAAGCAGCATAACCTCTGTTGGGCTCCTCTAGATTCGGGCCCTGCAGGAGCAGCTGGAGAACGGCCCCAACACACAGCTCGCTCGCCTGCAGCAGGAGAACTCCATCCTGAGGGATGCGCTCAACCAGGCCACCAGCCAGACGGAGAGCAAGTAAGCCTATGGCTGGGGTGGGGGCAGAAGCTACGATTGCCTTTGAGTAGCAGGGATTAGCTCTCCTTTGGGCTTGGCGTTTCCCACTTACTGAAGGGACCTCCTCCTGCAAAGCCTATTGCTGGCTGGAGATAGGGGAGGGAGTGAGGAAATGCTTGCTCCCAGAAGCCATTTGGCAAACAGGGGAAATGAAGATGTCTTTCGCATGCTGTGGCTTATTATATTGTGGGAGGGCAAGGGAAGCCCCCTCTGCTGTGAGCCTAGGGCTACCTGTGCTGTTGCTTCAGCCAGCAGGCAGTGGGAGGGAGAAGGGAGCAGGAGACACTGGGGCCCTTCCCTGCTTAGGTGAGCTCATACTTCCTGACCCGAGAAGAAATCCAGCTGGCTCTTTGAAATGAGTGACAATGCAGGGAGCCGAGACGTGCCTGATGCCTGTAGAACAAATATGAGCTAGATAGAAGAATTTCACACTCCTTTTTATAGAAAACTTGAAATAGCTGTTGATTAACAGCGGTAAAATAATTACAGACTGGACTCCAGATGCTTAGAGAACTTCCTCTTGTGTCTGGGAACACAGATCCTCATGTCTTCTACTTCATAAGAAAGGAATGTCTCCTGTGATTGAAATACAGCTTTTAAAAAGTGATTTGTCAACTTTCCACCCCCTCCCTGAAGGACCAGGCGGGCCCTAGAAATAGGAAAATGCAACCACTAAAATGCTTCAAGTCCTGTATTAGGCCCACAAGCGGTTGTTTTCCTCTGTAAGTAACGCCGGGGATACTTGACTGTCCTGCGGCCTAAGAGAACCCTGCTTTTTCCAGGCAAAATGCTGAGCTGGCCAAGTTACGGCAAGAATGCAACAAGCTGATGAAAGAGCTGTCTGAAAAATCAGAGGTGCTACAGCAAGAGGAGCAGCAGAAAAAGAGCTGGGAGATCAAAGCAGCAGCGTCAGAGAAGCAGATTGAGCAGCTACAGGTCAGGCAGGCGCTGCCAGTCTGCTCCACCAGCTTCGGCTTGGTGCCTAGCAGGAGGGTCTGCACTCGCTGCAGCTCCAGCCTGGGGTGGGGGACAGCTGGCTTGAGCTAACCAGGAGTGTGGGGCTTTGCCAAATGTTTTCCCTCTGATCTTGTCTGGGTTGCTTAATCTCCATGTGTTTCTGGTCATTCTCTTTGCAAACTGCAGAGGGTTGGACAGAGAGAGAGGATTTGCTGTCAGAGCCAAGTCTTGCAGTGTTCTGGGTTTGTGACCTTAGGGGGTCTTTTCTTTTTTTTTTTTTTTTTTTGCAGTGTTCTGGGTTTGTGACCTTAGGGGGTCTTTTCTTTTTTTTTTTTTTTTTCTCCAGTGGAAATGGGCAGCTGCTTAGAGCAAAGTGTCTTATATAGACAGCTCTTCCCCCTGTGCCGGCCTTCAGAAGGGAAAGCATTCGTGTCAGACACTGACTTCTCACCTCCCTTTCTTCAGGGAGGGTGATCGTGAGGGACACTGGCTATATGAAACTGAAGTCAGCTGTTGAGAGACAAGGCTGTGTGCATGCTCCTGGGGATGTGCATACATGCTCTGTGCCCACGTGCATGCGCACGCCTTACCTTACTCAGTAAAATTGTCTCTTTCCAGGTTAGTTAGGGGCTAAGAGGCTCAGATGTCATTAAGGGTAACTGAATTGCGTGGGATCTGGGGACTTGGCTATGGAAGGAGCTTGGGGAGAGATGACTATCCACAGCTGGAAAGCAAACTGCTTTGCAAATCTCTTAATAGCCTCCCCTGTGTTAGTTTGTCACATACATTGTGGCTTTCTTGTAGCATCACCAGCAAAGCCCAGGCAGCATGAGACTTAGTTAAAACCATTCTTCTCAGATGTCTGTGAAACTTTCGGTGTGAAGGTTTTGAGGGGAACCCAGACTATATATGCTGCTGGGTGTACCTGGTTCTGAATGGGCAGGGAGCATCTGGCCTTGCCTCCTGGTCCCTGCGGGACCAGACATGGGCAGGCACTACCTCCTGGTGGTGGCTGGAGCCTTGGAGGCAGCAGGGAGAGGAGCTCCTGGGAGAAGGAGGGCTTTTTCTGCAGCAGTGTCCCTTTCCCTTCTTAAATATGATGGGAAATCTGCTGGCCTGTACCAGCTTTTGTCTGTGCTCATGCAGATGAGAGAGCGAGGGAGTCAACCCACAACTCTGTTTTCAGGCCTGCTAATGCTAGCACAGGAGATAGAGCTGTGGCTTTTTTGTTGTCACCAGGGTGTGGCTGGGTTGTTTGTTTCTTTGGGTGCTCAAAGGCCACCTCCCAAGCACAGACTTGGGGCAGGCTGTGGTTGGAGCGTGTTACCAGCGTGCAGGGGAAGCATCTTCTGGCAGGGCAGTGCTTGTGCTGGGGCTTGGCTAAGCCAGGATCTGGGAGCAGTGTGGGCACTCAGTGTCCTGCCTCTTCATTTTCTGCATGCCTGAGGGTGCAGGTCTCCTTTCAGTGGACCATTTTTGAGCCCCTGTTGATTTGCAGTCAAGTAGCAGAGACAGCAAGGAGCCTGGCTGGTGATGAAAGCACGGTGCTGGTGTGAGGGTAGAAGCTGCCTTAAAGCACCAACTTCTAGGCGCGCTTTTAGGAGAACTTCTCAAAGGCTGTCAGCTTGTTGCATGCCTTTATACTGGTCGCATAAGCCATCGTACTAGCTGCAAGGCTTCAAAGCGAGTGATGTGTTTAAGTGCCTTTGGTGATGGGGAGAATATGCTTCCCATTGCTGCCTGGAGCTCTGAGCTGAGGACATGGTGTTAAATCCTCAGAGCAGTTCTGGAAGCATCATGCACATGAGCTCTGGGCTGCTGGTTGCCTTTTCCTGTCCTCTCCACACAAGGCATTGCAGTGGTGTGATGTGCGGAGCTGCTGGTTTTTAGCACGTGCCTCATGCTCCTCTTTCTGCCTTCCCCCTCCAAGCACACGTCTTGGCCTCTCCTCTGCTGCTTTCTAAGATGGAAAAAAAAGTCTTCTCTGGCCCAAACCACATAAGAAAAATTCCACTGCCTGTGGAAACACGTGGCTGGGCGTCTGAGTCTCTCTGATGGCAGTGTCAGACCTCTACATGCTGGGCTGAGGCATCAGCTGCCTGCATGGCATCTGCTTTCTGGGAGCTAAAAATGTTGAGGATGACCTCCTTGGTGTAAGGAGCACCTGTGATATCCCGTGTGCTACTGGCAGGGCATTCTCTTCTCTCTCGCCACCGCATGGCGGCAGCTGTGAGTGTGGTCGGTAAGTGGAGCTGTGCAGTGCCTGCCAGAATAAACCTGCAGCGGAGAAGTTCAGAGACATCAGTGTGTGCTGCTGAGCATGGGGTGTTTGGGCTTTGAGCATCGACTGGGGCTTTGCAAAGGGGAGGCTTCCTGCAGTGCTGTACATTACAGTGCTTTCGGGTTGGGTATTAGGAAACATTTCTTCTCAGAAGAGTGGTGAGGCAGTGGCACGGGCTGCCCATGGAGGTGGTGGAGTCACCGTCCCTGGGGGGGGGCTCAAGAACCATGGAGATGTGGCACCGAAGGACATGGATAGTGGTGGGGATGGGTTGGTGGTTGGACAAGATGATCTTATCTTAGTGGTCTTTTTCAACCTTAATGACTCTATGCTTCTATGACCAGAGCTTTCAGAGGGTTTTCGGCACTCAGCTCCCTTGCAGACGTGGGGGGGAGGTTGGCACGCTGACCAGGGTGCCTGGTATGCTCTTTAAAGCCTTCTTTTTCTGCCACGCAGGCTTCCCAAAGAGAAGTGGAGGCGACACTGCAGAAGAGATTGGATGAAGTAAGCGACGAGCTCCGCAAAACCCAGACCAGCTACAGGAGCCTGGTCGCAGATGCAGAAAAGGCCAAAGGGCAGCAGCAGAGCATTGCTGGTGAGGACCATGAAACAGCACAGGGATAGTTGTGGGGCACCTGGAACACAAAGCAGATTTTGAGCTTTTGGGGCTGAGTGTTGGATGGGGCTGTTGAGGGCAGGATGGGTAGACCTGGGGATGAGCTCGGCTTTCTAGCATCAATAGAAGCAAGACAAGGGGCTGGTACATGGCTGGTGCTGCAGGAAGAGGCTGTGATCCTCTCCTAGGTTGCCACTCCAGTGCCTCTGTCATGTGTCACCTTGTGCTGTCTCACATCCCTTCTTGCCTATTCTGTGCCCCTGGAAAGCATCCATGGCCAAGGCTTCTTTCGCCAAGGGTTGTGCTAGGGGAGGGCAGGGTGGTGAGTCTCTAAGTTTGTTGCACCTACCTTAGTGTGTTTCTCTCCCTTTTCTCTGGCAGAACTGCAGGCCAAGCTGCTGAGCTCTGAAACAGAGGTCAAAAGTAAATTGCTGGAGCTGGACAGCTTGAAGGGCAAACTACAGGATGCCAGCTCAGAGAACACGAGGCTTCTGGAGAGAATCAAATCCATCGAAGCTCTGCTGGAAGCAGGCCAGATGAGGGAGGCAGAAAAAGACAGAG
Organism: Pavo muticus; assembly: GCA_016647715.1. Taxonomy (NCBI): domain Eukaryota; kingdom Metazoa; phylum Chordata; class Aves; order Galliformes; family Phasianidae; genus Pavo; species Pavo muticus. The sequence goes on along the minus strand of JACDJE010000125.1, from coordinate 1,165,068 downwards.
ACTTGCAGGTCCTGTGCATTTTTAATTTGGGTGAGAGGAGGAGAGGGGGTTGTGTTGCTTTGTGACAGATGTGGAAGGGATCTGCCTGTGCCCAGTTGGCAGTGGGTGGTTCAGCTCTTAGCAGCAGGCCCAACCAGGTGTTTTTGCACTGTGATATTAGGATCTGTGTTATCTCTGCTAACGGATCCTCTCTGGGGTGCCACTGAAATGGCTGATCTGCATCACTTATCTAGGGAAGATAATGAAAGTGATTTCTCTGTTTCTAGGCAGCCAACGAAGCAGAAATGAAGCAGCTGCAGCTAAGGTATGTCTGGGTGCTCTCTAGCATATACAAACTGCTGCTTCTTACAACTTGCTGTCTGTGCCTCCCAGACTTTTCCCAGTGCTGAGCTGTGTGGGTGAGGACTTCCTGCTCTCCCTGTTAGACAGCCGGGGGGACTGTGAAGCCAGGAAGACGAGGTGAATCCTGGTCAGTGTAGCTGTTTAAAGTATTAATTGGTTCCAGTGCTGGCCTGCTGGCCATAAATAACAGCCAGTCCATTCTGAAGCGACAGTTTAATTGCTGTCTGGCACGTGAAGGCTAACTGTTCCTGTACAACTGGCTGGGGAAGTTGTTGGGGCTGGAAGTGGATGAGGACCTGTGATGTTTCTGATCAAAGCTTGTGCTCAAAGCTGGGCTATCCAGATCAGGGGTTTGGAGGCTATTTCAGGTGAGTTTTGGATGTCTTTAGGGATGGAGGTTCACCACCTCTCTGGGTCCCTGTTCTTCTGTTTGACATCTACTCACATCAGAGAAAAAAGATTTCATGGCATCTGGTTGAAGTTTCCCACACCACAAACTGTGGCTGTTGCCTCTCACCCATGTGCTGGGCACCTCCGAGAACGTTCAGGCTCTGTCTGTGGCAGAAGGAATTCTAAGGTGCCCTTGCTGCGAGCGAGCACCTAGAGTTCCTTTAAAGAAGGGCACCTGATCAACCTGAGGTCCTGCGACCCCAAGATATTTGAGTGATTTGTGTCAGGGACTTGAATCTCCCTTGTTCTGTTCAAGATGAGAGTCCCTTCAGGGCAGATGATGGGCCTGAGGATGTGGAGGGAAGCTGCAGGCTGCGAGGTGTCTAGCAACTGATTTGTGGTTACTGGAGATAGTAGGATGGTGCTTTCAAAATGCAGAGCTGTGGGCTATCTCAGCCTAATGAGCCCTGAATGGGAGTGTGCTGGGAGTGGTTCCAGCTGTATGATCCAGAGCTTGTGGCCTTTGGCTCAAGTTATTTCTTCCTCTTGTCCTAGATGTGCAGCCAGCCAACTACTTGCTTATTATTGCTGTTAAGAAAATTAGATCCCACTCCAGCATTGCCATGATCTTTCCTTTCCTGGTTTTAATCCCAGCAAGTGCAGCCTGCTCCCTCTGTCTCTCCATCCAAGTGCAGCTTCCCACTGCTTGTAAATCCAAGAGCAGGTCCCAGATAGGGCTGTGGTCCTGTACTCAGAGCTCACTGCCTTAGGTGGGAGGTGGAGGTGGAAGCTCACTCCTACATCATGCCATGCATCATACCATTCCAGGCTCCAGGAGAAAACAGACCAGCTCTTGTCCTTGGAAAGGGAAGCAGCAGAGCTGCGAGAGGCGATGGAGCAACAGAAGACAAAAAACAATGTACGTGGGCTCAGCTTTCGGTGCTCAGAATCTTTTTCCTATAAAACCCAAATCTTCGGGGTCAGAATGTTAACAGTTGCTCTGTGGTGCAGCACAGGCTCTTTCAGCCCCATGGAGCACTACTGGGGTATCATTTTATCTGCCAGAGAGCAGGAGGGCCCTGGCAGGGTGCACAACTTGTGCTTAAGCTGATGGGCTGCATGGGTGGAGGTGTCCCTCCTCTGTCCTTCTGGGCTCAGGACCTGTTAAGCAGAGATGCTGTCCAGCAGCATCAGGGCAGCTCCTCATTGCCTCTCTGCTCCTTTTCCCTCTACGGCAAGGCTGCATGAGTTGTCTGAAGGCAACACTGCAGCCTTCTGCTAGGCCCGTGTCCTCTTCGGGCAGCTCCGAGGGCTGCTTTTGGAGCTCCTCTCCTTCCTGCAGGAAGATTTGAGCCTGGTGCTCTGGGCAGCTGCAGGGATGGAGGAGAAGGGAGTGCATGTGGGTGGTGGGATGGGAGATCCTCGGCAAAAGCGGCGGGCTGCCCGTTTTCCTGAACGGAGGCTTTGAAATCCTCCGCAGTGCCAACAAGCAGCTTGGCGGCCTTCAGCGTGGTGTGTGGCAATAAGCCTTGTGTGTGTGGTCTCGGCAGGACCTTCGTGAGAAGAACTGGAAAGCAGTGGAAGCGTTGACCACAGTGGAGAAGGCATGCGAGGAAAAGCTACTTGCCGCTACTAAAGCAAAGGTGAGCCTGATATTTCTCTTGGGTAGTGGTGTCAGTGTTGCAGGGGAAGCGTTCAGCCTCCCCAGAGCCACCAGTTGTTTGCTCTGGGCTGCCTGCCTTGTCTTGGGAGCAGTGCTGGTTTAACCCTCTCACCAGCTTCCCCAGGTCTTGTCTAGAGGGCTGTGTATCCACTACAGATTGCCGCTGGGGAACCAGGACTGTGAATGGAGGGGAAGGGATATTTCAGTGATTCTCAGAGGCAGTGTTCTCTGCTTGCTGGTTTTCCCGTGCCAGCTTACCTGTGTAGGCACAGAAAAGCAAGACTGGTGCTGGCCCACAAGCACCCAAGTCCTCCACCCCATGCCAGTGTGTCCCTCTTGCAGGAGGAGTTGGCCCACCGGCTTGATGTGCTCCAAACACGAACCAAAGAGACTCTGCTCTCTGCACTCCCAGAAGTCACTGTGTCACAGCAGGTGGGCTCCTACCATTCCAGCCCCCTTACAGAGCCTCTGCCACATAGGAATGACAGGCATCTGAACATTTTTTTTCTTTTCCCCTCCTTGTCCTGTTTTTCAAATTCAGGATTATGAGGCATGGCTACAAGAGTTTAAGGAGAAGGCTGCGAATGTGCTAAAGCAACACACAATTATGACAGAGCCTGTGGTAAGTGAGGGGGCTGGGAAGCAGAGGGGCAAGCGAGTGCTTAAGTTGCTTTTTTCTTTTCCTCATTTCCCTTTTTCCATCTCCCTTCTCAGGATTCAGCACTTAAACTGAAAGAGGCAGAGGAAGCACAGAGCACTTTACAAGCAGAATGCGAGCAGTACAGAGCTATCCTTGCAGAGACAGTAAGTTATGGCTCCTCATAAACGTGTTGGTCTTCTGCTGGAAATACAGCTCAGTTTCCCAGCAGATCGTGGGCTGCTGGTGGGCTTTGCACAGTACGCTGGGGCTGCCATGGAGAGGATTATTTCCCAGTGAGACAGGGGAAGAGGACAAGCCTGAATTTTATTCATTCTAATCAAGTTGGAAACCTTCCTGGATGTTGCTTGCGGCACGTGCGAGTGCCCCGTTAAGCAAAGTGCTTGAGGTAGCTTGGGAATTGGGTGCCCCCAGCCCCACCTGGGACACCTGATTTTGTTGCTGATGTGTTGGCCCGAATTGCATTGGCTCAAATCTTTTGAGAAGAGATGGATGTTCCATGGCACCCAGCCCTGGTGGCTGCCGTGGTGCTCCATTTGGGAGGGCTACAGGAGGCTTGGGCTCAGCTGAGGCTTTGCCAACAGGAAGGAATGCTGCGAGACCTGCAGAAGAGTGTGGAGGAGGAGGAGCAGGTGTGGAAAGCAAAACTCACTGTCTCTGAAGAGGAACTCCAAAAGGTGCGTGCTTTGGGACATCTGGGTGTGTTGCTCGTGGAGCAGAGGGGCTGTTGGCTGCGGACTGGATGGTGACCTTGTCTGTTCCTGCCGGCTTTGGTCTCTGAGGCATGAGACCTTTCTCTTCTACCTCTTGTCACAAAATTAACAGACACGAAACTCACTTAAACCCTTCTTGCTCCCACCTCCCTGTCTGCTGTATGCTGGAGGAATGGGTTGCAGCTCTCTGGTACAGGCATGATCATTGGGAAACTTCATTACTACTTCAGTAATCCCAGCTCTAAAACTTGGAAGTCAGACTCAGCCCTCCTGGTGGGTGATGGCTTGGCTGAGGCAGGGCACGTGCCGTGCTCTTGGACTCCTATTTGCAGGGACTTGGCTTGCTCTCGGTATCTAGGTTGAGCTTGGCTTTGGTTGAGGTTTCAGAAAGGAGCTGAGGTCCAAGCCATGTATTGTGCATAGTTTTTGGTCCAGCTGTCTGTCTAGCTTTGGGTACCTCTCTCACTGGCTACAAAGCCAGCTGGCTGCTGCCGAAGAGCCAGCGCTCTCCAGGCGTCTGGGGGAAAGCGTGTGTTCTGAACTCCTGTGACTTAGCTGGGGTCTGGGAGGGCTTGGCTGCTCACACCTTTTCTTTAAATCTGACTTCAGTATCCTCTTGAATGCAGAACTGAAATAAAGCTACTTCCCATGGTCTGGTTGCTCCCTATCATGTGGGTTTTTAAGTTCGCCGGTGCTGCAGAGAGGTGGGAGAGCTCTTGTACAAGAGATCTCTAATTCCACTGCTGGCTGTCTGGCACTGAGGGCTGCAGCTGTGCTGCATGGGGATGACGTGGCTGCTGGTGTGTGTGTGTTGGGATGGACGTGGCGGCTGGGGCAGGCCCAGAGCAGCTCTGCCTCTCTGTGGAGAACAGGGGAATTCTTCTGTTCAAAGAATTCAGCAACCATGATGTCCTTTTCTCAAAAATAAATCTGGGAATGCCTTCTACTGACTCTTTTTTTTTTTCTTTCTCCTGGCTTAGTCACAACTCCAGTTGAAATCCCTTGAAGACATGATAGAGAAGTTGAAAGCAGAGCTGCAGAGCACTGACCAGGTAAGGTTTTTGGCCTTCTGCGTTCCTGGCACAGGCACTGGGTAGATGAGCGCTGTGCTCGGGCTGAATGGGAACCCATCTCCTGACCTACCCTGGGAAAGGTGGGCTGCAGCATGGGATGGATCCGGGGTGTTTGGCACCTCAGCCCCCTCTGCATTCTTCCCTTTTAATCCAGCTAAAGGAATACATCTCTCTCCTGGAAGCGCAACTGGAAAATCACTTGCAGACAGCCAGCTCCGAACGCCAAAACTACACAAAAGAAGTTGAAGGCGTAAGTGTGGCAGACGTTACTTTAAATGTTCCTTCTAAGCTGGATTTACCACCCCCTCCACCCTTTGGGGATTTGAGGAGTGCCCCAGGGATTTGCAGCTTTGCAAATCAGAAGAAAGTAGCCAGAGATGTTTGCTCCAGTCTGGGTTGTGGGCATCTGATGTCGGGATAAGTTGGCAGGCTGATGTAGATCTATATGGAGATGCCCACTGCACCTCGGTGCCCTGTGGGATTTCTGTGGCTCAGGTGAGGCAGAGCTGTCCCACAGTTGCCTCTTTGAGCAGCCATTAGCAAGTGATGCTATCACTGCTTCTCTGGGATACTGTTGCATTGTAACAACGCCTCCCTGGGCTGCAGAGCTCCAATACAAAGTACGTAGGCGAGTTTGCCTTTTTTACCTTTGAGGGCACCAGGGCGGTGGGGGTGGGGGATCAGGAGGCAGCAAAATGGGATGGGGAGTGGCCAGAACTGGACTTCTGTATTGCAAGGTGGGCCACAGCTGCTGGGAGATGTGGCTGGAGATAAAAGCCCAAACCCTAATGCTTTTCCTCACCTGTGCTTCCTGTTTCTTTTCATCAGCTGAGACAGCTCTTAGCAGAGACCCAAGAGCAGCTGGAGGCAGCGAAAACAGAAACGCAGAAGCAGAGCAAGGAACTGGCCCTGGTAAGGGGTGATGCACCACTGGGACTCATCTGCCTGCAGGCAGGACTGCTGCCTGGCCTCAGGGCAGCTCACAAATCACAACCCAGGGTTCATCTGCCTGCTGATGCCCTGCTCCTCTCTGCAGATTTGGAGGCAGGAGGAAGGCACAGCCATCACATGAGTACACATGGTGCTCCCAGCCTTCCCCACAGTGGAGACTGATTACCCCTCACAAACACTTGGAGTAGGGCTTTGGGTGCTGCCCTGGGTGGGGTGAATTAGGTTGTGTATGCCACGTGCATAGGAGTTGCTTAGAGGACTGAAAGATGGGGCTGAGTTTCTGCAGGTGAATGGGAGAGAGGCCCGGGATAAAGGCTCAGGAGAGCCAGCAGACCTGCCAAAACCATGAAGGCTTTTGTTTTTTAAATCATTACTTTGGTTGTGAGACAGTAGTTGCTGCTTTGGATTTTAATACTGTAAATGCTTCATTCTTTGGAAGCCACTGTTGTCTGACTCACTGAACAAACTGGTGCAGCCTTTGCTCCTTGGGGGAGCTTGGTGCTGGATGGTCATTAGCTTTAATCTCATTAGCTGGGCAGGTGGCTGTAAGCACTGAACATGCTTGTGTTCATTCAGAAGCCTTTCCTTTCTTCTGGACAGTGTTTGTTTGTTAGTACAAACATTCATCTCTCAAACTGCCCATGTTAGATGCAGAACCTGAGGTGGTTTTCCCAACATTTCAGTTTGTGTGCAAGCAGAAGGGCTGACAAAACTGGTCTGCAGGTCCTTGTGGATCTTGTCACAGGGCAGCGTAACTGAGGCAAGCTTGCTGGTCCTTCCTCCAGGTCAGGCAGCAGCTGAGTGAGATGAAGAGCCACGTGCAGGATGGAGAAGTAGTGGGGTCACAAGCTGACCTGGGCAATCCTGCGCCCTTCGAGGTTAGGGTGGTGAGACCGCTACCCACAGGGTCACTGACCCTTAACTGTGTCCCTTGTCCTGTCCCCCTGTCTCTAACTGCATGGAAAACTGCACGTGGCTTTGCTGTTGTCTTCTGTCCTGTGTGTATGGGGTCTGACAATGGAGGCTGTGGGAAGCCGGGCCTCGCTCCCTTCAGCCACACGTTGAAGGTCTTTGGAGCAGGACAGGCTCCAGAAATGGACACCCTGACACGGCTTCATGGGAACCCTTTCCAACAGGAGGCTGGGGATTAGGATTATAGGCCCTGTGTAGGAACAGAGGCTCTGCAAATCTTGCTGGAGCCGGGCTGAAGGCATTATCCACGGCTGTTCCCTTGCAGGCTAACACCTCTTGCTGGCAGCTGTGGCTGCCGCATGCTGGGCTCTGTCTCTCTCCTTTAATCCTGTTAACTGTGGAACCTTCTCTCGGGCACTGCTCTGGTGCACACAAGGACCTGTCACATACGTCCTCCCATGTCGTGCTGCTCAAGAAGCAAGCAAACTTTGGCAATGCCCAGGCTCCCCATTGCCTTCCTCCCAGCTTCTGTACCCATTGCCCTTCCGTGCCCTGGGGAGAGCTCCAGGCTTTATTTCTTTGGTACGGCCCAGCTCCCCTTTAGCTCATCATCCTCATCAGCTCTCCCTTTGTTTTCTGCGCATTTCTCCCCTCTCAACGCAGTTGAAAATGCAGCTGGAGCAGAATGAGGCACTGATGGAGAAGGAGCAAGAGCTGAGGCAAAAGCTGACGCGGGAGCTGGAGGAGGTGGGTGCTGGGCCAGGAGGGTTGATGGCCAGGCTCTTCGTGCTCCTGGCTAAGAAGTGCTGCCCTCCCGGTGGATGCAGTGCACCCAGCCGTCTGCTGGCGGCTCCATAGCCCAACTCTACAGCAGGGCCAGGCCATGCTGGCTGCCAGGACAGGAGGTGCCTGCTGCTGCTCGCCGGTGTTTAATGTGTGCGTGTCCCCCTTCCAGGCACAAAGCTCAGCGTGCAGCTTACAAGAAGAGCTAGAGAAGTTGAGACTGGCTGAAAAAGCAGGAACTTCGGACACAGAGGAGGCCCAGCATCTCAAGGTGATGCGGCTGACCTGGTCCCTTGTGCTTGGTGCTGAGCCAGGAGGGCCGAAGCTATATTCAGGCAGAACTTGGGGCATGATTTATCCCCAGTGGGGATGGTGGGGCAAAGTAGATAGTTCCCAAGGAAGATGCTCCCTGCCCCTGTGCTGTCTGTGAGCTCTGATAGGGCTGAAGGACAGCAGGCTGTGAGTCACAGCCCCTCGCTGGCCAAGCTAGGGTGATGCTCTGAGCTGACTACCTTAGCATGTATACAGGCTGGGCTTCCCGTAGACTGGGAGGTCACAGAACCATAGGATATCCTGAGTTGGAAGGGACCTGTAAGGATCACTGAGTCCAACTCCTGGCTCTGCACAGCACCACCCAAATTTCAGACCCTGTGTCTGAAAGCAGTGTCCATATGCTCCTCGAACTCTGGCAAGCTCATTGCCATGACCAGTTTTGTGGTCACTGCTCTGTTAAGGTTTCAGCCCATGCTGTCTCTTGGAGTTACTGGGTTCCCTGCGAGCTGGGAGGCTGAGGCATATGGGCTCTTTTCACTCCCATCTAGGAAAGACTTGAAAAAGAAAAAAAGCTAACAAGGGACTTGGGCCAGGCAGCAACCAAACTACAGGAGCTACTGAAGGTTACCCAGGACCAACTGGCCAAAGAGAGAGAAACGGTGAAGAAGTTGAAAGAACAACTTCATGAAAAGGTACTTGTTCCCAGGCTGGGACAGACGCCCCACTGTGGCAGCTGGCCATCCCTTCTGCCACTGGTGGAGGTGGCAGGAGTGTGTGTCATGTGGTGGTTTAAAATGCGATGCAGTGGGGATCTTACTGCCAGAAACCATCTGGCTGGCTTTGGGCAATGCCTGGGGCTGTGGTGGGTGGTAGTCACCGTTCTCCCTGCCCACAAGGGGAGATCTGGCCCATCTGGGAAATGCTTTGCTGCTTATCCTACAGCGAGAATAAGGTTGGGACCCAGCTGAGTAACTCACCTCTGTTCTCCTTCTCCAGGGGGAAGAGGACAGTTCAAAGGAAGGGACTTCAGTTTGATGAGTGTGACCTAGAACGTACCGTTCAACTTACCAAAATGCCTTACACATTCCTAAAACAAAAATATATGCTGAATTTATTGTAGATAAGATACAATACAAGCCATTAGTGACCCAAAACCTAGTTTTGAAACTTAAGGAAAAAAAAGAAAAGAAAAAAAAAAAAGGTAAACAGTGCAGACGTACATTTGTAAGAAAATCTTCATACTGTTTTGTACAACCGTTCGTTCCCCTGGGTGCTGCTCTGGCCAGGCTGGGGCCAGGACATGACCCTCCTCGAACCCACGAATGTCTGAAAAGGGAAGGCTGTGTTTGTACATCAACTGGTGCAATTATTATTATATATATAAATATATATATTATTATTTTTTTTTGAGTGAAAGAAGTGTGAAAGTAAGACCCGTGATGGAAGGAAGCCACTTGTTGATGGGTGGCTCTGGGCACGTATCCTTCTGTGTATTTTCTGGGTGTCGATGCAATTAAAATGACGTAGTGGAGAGAGCTTGTTCCTGCTTTATTTCTCTGGTTATTCTTCTTGTTGGCAGGGCTGCTGGGCCTTGGGCTTGACTGAAGGATGATGACCCTGCTGTGGCCAGAAGTGGATCCTTTGCTCTCCTTGCTGTGCTGTAGTAGCTCTCCCCAATGTATTTTCTCCAGTGTGTGTGAAGGAGGTGCAGAGGCTGAGGCCACAGGGGGATGCAATGGGATGGCTGCTCCTGGGGACAGGTATGGAGGCTCTCCCTGCTGCTGGTGTGGGCAGCAGACTTCACACAGTTGAGGCTGGTGGGCGTCCCAGGCACAGCCTTGTGGTTGAGACCTCAAGGCTGCAGTCAGCGGTGCATCAGTGGAGGCTGATGGTGTGCGGCCTCCAGCCCAGGCCCTGCTCTCTGTAACCCACCAGAACAGCACCCAGAGTGGGGCTGAGTGCCTCCCACCCCAGTACCGCAGGGCTTTCTGAGGTGGGGACTGTGGGCTTTTGATGTGGGATGGAGCTTATGCTTCTGCCTGGAGGGGAGCTGGTGGCTGCAGGCTGGTGATCTTGGGCCCCATGCGCTCTGCTCCCGTTGCTTCCAGCCCTCTGAGTGCAGGAGGCTGAGTGCCTGGCTTCTGCCTGGCTATAATAGGCTGCTGCAAGGATGTGCTCATTGACCCCACCCTCACCCTGCAGCCATCATTAGCCATCAGCTTCCTCTTCTGGCTTTGGGAGGCCCTACTGACCCAGGCAGTAACAAAAAAGCAAAACCAGCAGAAACCAACCATAGGTTGGAATGAGCTGTTGAGTGTAAGGGGGTTGCCATCATCCAGAGAGCAGTCGGTTGTGAGGGCCCCAAAGCAGCCAGCACAGCAAAGTGATGAAACCCTTTGGTTTTTGGGTTTTGCTTTCGCAACAACCAGTTCCTTTACTGTGCTTGCTTGTGCAAAACAGCACATGCTTAACAAGTGCTCACACAGGAGCAGTGAGAAAGATACACAACCAAAGCAAGGAGGGTAGACAGCAGCATGCATGCTCAATGGGCTCCAGAAGCCCTAGCAGGTTTGGTGTCCTTGGCATGGGGGACGTACTGCCCTTCAGGACATCACCCAGCTGCTGTTTGGAAGGGAGAGAGGAGCTGGAGTTGTTAAGTAAGGCTGATGATGGAAATGGGTCTCTGGGGACTGATGTTTAAGCTTGAGTTCAGGTGCCTGGTGTGTACTGCTGGGATTTATGCTGTTCCATGGAGCCATGACGGCAGGCAGGGGAAGGCCAACAACCTCCTGAGAGGTGAGAGTCACCTCTCAGAGGGCCAGTCCCTTGCTTCAGAGCAGTGGAATTTCACATTGCACCCACCCCTTGAGCAGCAATGGGCTTTGCAGAGCTCTATCTCCTTCAGGTAAGCTGTACTGCTGGCTCATTACCCAGTTAGCAGGTGTGAGCAGCAGCCTGGGTGCTGCAGGCAGGTGGGTCCTCAGTCAGAGCTCAATGGCTCTGCTTGTGTCATCTTTTTAAGAAGGGCTGGGTGATTTGGGAAAAACCACGAATGAAAGGATTGGAAAATCATCCAAGGAAACACCTAAGTTTTACAGTAGCTACAATGTAGAAGGGCAACAAGCTTGGGAAATGAAGTTTGCTTTGCTAAGTAGCTCCATGCTGTGATGAACAAAGCTGAAGGCAAAGTAACAGCCAGCACAGGAGCACAGTGGCAGAGATCAGGCTTGTGCCTCAGGGCTTGCGCCGAGGGTCCTAAAAACAGCCACGCTCTGACCAGCTGAAGCTGGGACCACACCTAACCACAATCAAAAGCACCACCTCCTGCCTCAGTCCCACGACTGAAGCACTTTGCACCCAAGTCCCTGACCTGAGTGCTTTCACATGGTGGGAAGCACCCTCCTGCCTCCACATCTGATTTCCTTCCCCCTTTGTTCAGGCTCTTCTCTAACCAAAAAAGGAAATCCCAGGGAGAAGTCCACCAGCTTCACCTGGGCTGGATTGCTCTTCCAAGTTAGCTGCAGCCTGGAGGTGTTAGTTATCAGTTGACTCCTGAATGGGAGTTCCCTTTATTTGTCAGGCAGCACCACTCCCACTGTGTCACTGGTCTTCTTATCTCAGCCTGAACTTTGGACAGACACCAAGGTACAGAAGAGCTGTTTTTGTGGGGAACGATTACTGCCTTGTATGGAAAGCTGTTTTTATGGGGATGGTTACTCCCTTGTGCCAGGTTGGAAGCTGAGGAAGAAACAGGCCAGGAGCACTTGCTGATGCCAGTTTAGTTTCCTCTTCTGATAGAATCTCCCTGTGGCGGATCATATCAGAAACCCTTGTGTGCTCCACATGGGTACCACATCAGAGCACACGGTCAATGCCTGCCTTTGATTATAAGCTTCAAATACACAGCACAGCCAAAAAGCACAGACACAGCATTTCCCTGGTAGCGCTCTGCTGAAAAGCAGCAGACCGAGCAGCTGTCCCTACACACCTGGCAGAAAGGGCAGGCTAGAGAAAGCTCTCAGTTCTTACAGGAGAAGGAGCACCAAGTAACTGACATAGGCCGCCAACATGTGATGCTTCCTACAAAGCTCCCTCTCTGTGGCCATCAGGGTCCATAGCCCAGAAGGAAGGGAGCAGACACCATGGTGGAGCCCGTGACTGCCGCAGGCTGCAACGCACTCAGCTGTTGAGGTGTGCGAGGCCAAGGAGGACATCAGCACTCTGCAGAGAAACGGACATGCTTTCTCCCCCGCTCCTCCTTCCAGCCTCTTCTCCCCCACTGCAAGCTGGAGAGGAATCAGTCACTGACCCAGGGGAAGGAAACCCCATTTATTTAAGCTGTTCAAGTTTGGCACACACAGAACATACCACAGTAACGCACTGGAGGCTATGAGGGTTTTGTTTTTTTTCTTTTTTTTTTTTTTCTCTACAGACATACAGGAAAACTCTATGCAACTTCCATGTACACATTACACAAAGGAAACAGCTTTAATCAACCACTGGTGAAACATGGAAGCTTTTAAGATCTCTGTAGCTGGCACAGGAATGTTCTCTACCCCCCCCATACAAAAGGCATTTCAGGTCAAACTTTCTAGTAGGTGATATTTCCATGCATTTCTACAGAATTAAAGAAGCTAACAGACAAAAAGCCCAGATCAAGCCGTATTAGTCAGGCTGATTGGTTCTACTAAGTTAAACCAATAATAATTATGGACAAATGGACCAAGTGACCAAAGACTAGGGCTGAGAACACCACTTGTCATCTTTTGCTGCCTTTCCAAGTGGTTTTTCTCACTGTACTACCCATAACTGGAGAGCTCCGATGGAAGAATCTGCACTTGTCAGAAGCATCTGATCCGCTAGGAAGCGTGTTAGTGGAAAAAAGGTAGTTCTAAATTAACCTATGCCAAAAGAAAAGCAATTTTAATAGACTCGTTCAGCCTTGGAGGAGACCTCAAGACACTTCATAACCAATGTTAACCTGCAGGAACAAGCAAACCTTTAAAAATTACTGCACGGCGAGTTTACAATAATGATTAGGACTTTCTCCAGGAAAGTGTGCCTACTTTAATCTCTATTTTAACCTCCCAATTAACCCTTATTAGTAATGCTGTGCAACTGCAAGCACTAAGAATTTAGCTCTGTTTAGATGCCTAAATTTAACTACAGGTTTTAAGTCTTGCATTAAACGGTTTGAGGGGAAAGTTTTGAGTTTGGCAATTTGGCCAGCAGCCTCAGAAAGACTGATGATTTTGCTCATTTTAATTTAGAGAAGAACAGGAACCAGATTGTTCTCATCACCCCCCCTTCATCCCATGATACACTGCTGAATCAGAATTTTTGGAGACCTTTAGTGTTAATTCACTGGGGACAGTACTGGGATAGACAACCAATGCGAATATTAATACACCAAGATAAATCCTTAATTTGATTTATTTAAGGTCATTTGTACATACGAGCTACATCTCCAAAATCTACTTTATTCTACATGACAGCTTCCCTACAGTTAGTGAAACCCTTGCCTAGAATGGTTGCTTTACATAACTGATATATTAAAACATGGAATGCTTGTAGAGTTGTGGCACTGTATGACATCTACACAGGACTTCCTTCAAAAGCTACGACTAGGGAGCCTCCTAGCTTCTCAGCAATACAAGCTCGATTGAGGTCCTCTGGCCCATTTGCTTGGCATTCATGCTTTATGCCTAAAAAAAAGATGCAAAACACTCAATAATGCAGTATTTCAATATGCTAGTAATCAACCAGAGAAGCATAGTTAGTAGTAATATTAGAAGAGGCAGTCTGGTCACTCAAGCTGTAAAGTCCTGCCTTCGCTAAGGAAAACTAAGGAATTTGGGTTTTCCCCCCGATGTATCACAGGAGACATCTGGCTACACATCACAAATCAATACCTGTATCAGGGAGCTTTTCACTACTATCAGTGCTCAGACTGTCAACTTCTCATGGCAAACGAAACAGTCTCATTTCTATTGTTACTCTGAATATGTCAACTGAGGGAGCTGCTGCAACACAAGCACTGACACAGCTGATGGAATCAAAGCGGGACATGCTGTAGAGACTTAGCTGGTACACAGAATTAAGAGCAGTCTCTGTTCTGGAGATGGGGGAGCCAGACCCAGCTCTGCCTTATGGTGAGAAAAGTAGAGAAAGCACTGTGTTTCTTTTTCAGCCCTCACATGTGCAGCACAGTACATTATCCCTGACCAGCTCCAATTCACTGGTGAGCTGTACTGTGAAGAATGGCACTGTCATGCACTGCTCCCATCAGTACTACACACTGCAGAACTCCAGGCCAGCATGGCACAATGAACTGAAGGAGGCACTGCTACCTGGCTGGGAGCCATCACTATCATTTATTCAGAATCAAATTTCAGAATGCTGCAGCAAGGTAACTCTTTGGTCATTGGTGCCTGACAGGATGAACATCGCTTTGCTTCTCCACTCAGAGATGCAATGCCTTTGAAATGAGTAATCACAATTGCATCTCTGAATCAAGCCAACCATTATTAACTAGTACAGCACAGTTACGGTTACTTGATTCTGTAGTTCAGTAGATACAGGGCTGAAAGTCTTCTGCCACAGACAGTGCTACACAAAATACAAGTCAATGTTAAGAATGTCAAGTTTATAGGCTGCACGGTGTAAACAAGTTGCTCTGTGTGGTAGTTATGGTAGTTACTCTTGTACACTGCCAAGCCTGCTCTAGTTCTGAGCACAGTTCTAGTGCCTCTAAAGCCTAGAGACAGGCATTTTAAGTTTGGCTTCAGCCAGAGCTTATTTTAGCTCTGTCACAGGGCATTTCACCTGGTGCAATTCTCATCTCACTAGCATCTCAAAAAAAGCCAATTAGCAAATGGTTAAGCCTTGCAGTGTAAGCGTTTTAGAGGGCAGCTAGGAGTGTTAGCTGCACTACATACCTTGGAACTTCTTTTTGATTGCATCCTTGGAGCTTGCATAGATCATCTTACTTTTGAGAGGTGCTTGTTCTGGTGCCCTAATGGAATACACAAAGATAGTGCAATTAGCAGCATTTATTATCCAGCAACAAGAAACAGCATCCCACTGATTATAAACAAAGGAAATTCTAATGGCTCATAACACAAGTACCATGCTGTCCAGCACATTTTAAGCCTTCCATAGGCAAAACAGATGCTCATAGACCTCAGCACAGCTCAGGCCTCATGCTAGGAATAAGCGAGTCGTGAAGAGTGCTTACCACAAGAAGAACATCAGCTCTTCTTTTTTGGATTCCTTGGTCTCGAAACTCGCATCATACAAGGCATAACGGCAATCCTTCTCGGGAAGCATCTGCACAAAGTGCTTGAAAGGGTCAGTAACCGTCACACCAACATCTCCCACTAGAATCTCTTTGCCTTCTTCCACGATAATGCACTTTTTGTCTGGACTGAGGCAGAAGATGACAGCCTTCTTCCTCTTCTTCACTTCCTCAGGCGTAGAGCATTTCCGCACTTTCATGTCATAGAAGATACGGCAAACCTCATCGGCAACTTGTACTCCAGATGCCTGCAAAGATGAGAACAAAGACCTTTAGGGTTACCACTGGGTGTGCTCACAACCACATTACTGTACTGCCTCCAAGCTGGGGCTAGAAGACAAGCAATACTCACAACAGTCACTGACAGCCTCAGAGTCTAGACAGGAGAGCTGCAGGCCCTTCTCAAGTAAAGGATCTGGAGCCTCAATGCCGCCTACAGTAAGCAGCCAAACCAAAACTATTCTGAACAAGGCACAATCCTACTTATATTGGAAGAGTGTTGTGAGGGTAGTTTCACATTTATGTCCACCCCTTGTCCTCTGAGATTCAGTGGTGACAAATCCTTTGATGTTCCAGCAGCTTGGCTTCATTAGCCATCTCAGGACAGGCAGACAACTAAATTAACTGGGGTCACTTCTATTCAGTCTCCCAGCCATTTCTAGCCTATCTGCTATCAGCTTTAGGAACAGAGGTACAACACTGTCAAACCCACGCTTATCAACTGGGTTTGGTTTAGAAGTCAAGAGAGATATGGCGAGGGCACTGGAATACTGTCCTCAGCCATGAACAAACCAACCTTCTGAAGCTGTTCTCAGTTCAGTGGTGTTTTAAAGGCAGAGCTTGTAAGTCCAACTGTAAGTCCAACTCAACTTCCCAGCAGTTCCTCTTCCAGTTTTTAAAACAAGCTGCCTCTAAAAGGATTTCTTCACTCCCATCCCCCTTTTTTTTTTTTCTCCTCCTGGAAGCTTGGTGAGAAATTCTGGTTACTTCGCAGTAACAGACAGTATTTGTATCTGAGTTTTACACTCAAAATGAAATGAAGTTTGAGAGGTTGAAGACAGCCCTAGGATAGAGATTACTGCAAATACGGGCAGCCGCACTGCTGGAAAAACATCATGGTCAGAGCAGTAAACAGCAAATCAAAGCCTGTCCAACACTCATCAATCTGCTCAAACCGCAGCATGCCATGTAAACAGTCAGATCCCTTCCCAACATTGCCTCTCCCCCTGCTGCTTTTGGGGCTTCCAAAAGCGACTTTATCCTCAGATACAGCAAGTCATATACTGGAAGGAAAGTCACCCTCCTCCCTCTGCGTAAACTGCCACACGTCATCATTTTGAGCGCAGTCAGCACTACTGTGCAGGCAGGTACAGCATCACGTGAGAGATACCAACTGAGAAAGACTGAAGGTTGTTCCCTGTTTTGGTTTCCCTTCAGCTCAGCCCACAAAAGTGTGCCCGATGGATTCATTTTGTGGGAAGGGACACCAAATCGCAGCACTCTCTCAAGGCATAGCAGCGTTCAGCTGGAATGCCAGGGAAATCAGTGGTGAAGGTCAACTGCGTTGTGCTAACTTTCCTATCCTTAAGAGTCATTATGGATTGGACAGCTACTACTTTAACATATATATTCTTTTCAAAGCCCTGACCAATGCACATGTCAATTTTTCCCCCCTTTTTTTCCCCCCCCATCAGAGAGATCTGGATACCAATGCTATACAGCCATCAATCTGACATGGAAGCTTTTCTCCAGCACAGAGAACAGCGCTCTTTAGGAGCATACTCAAATACAAAGGGACCCTCAATTTACAATGCATGGATTGTCTGTTTGGGGTAATCTACCTCAAATCCCTTGCATTTGCTCTGGGAGAGGAGCAGGCCCACAAAACAGGAGGAAGTCTCTGTGCCTCAGCTGCCTGGCAGGCAGCCACCCTTCTGCATGTCTCCAGCAGCACAAGGAAAGTAAGCAAAGAAAGCTTACTCCAGGATAAATACAAGCAGAAGTGCAAACATCAATGCAAACTGACACATTCCTATATCACTTCCTCTACACAATGGACTGCACCTTTGTGAGAGCGTGGCTGGGAACTAATGAGAAATAGATGTCTCTTTCTTCCTGTCTCTGCATCACTGTGCTTGGTGTAGGCAAGAGCTCTCTGGGAGGACCGGAAATAATGCAGGGCTGCCCTAATAATGCAAACAGCACAGCAACTAGAACTATTGCATCATTCGCTACGGACTGATCCGCTGTGAACTCCAGACAGCCATTTTTTCCCTCCTTTCTATGAGATTTGTCTTTCAAGCTAACGGCACCTCAGCAACTGACAAGAGATTTAAGTCTCAGCTTTTAAACCTGCAAAAAGCTTAGGAGATTACACAGAAGATGCACAAAGTCTGACCCAGCACAGCCTAGTAATGCCATAAAAGGAGTTGATATCAACCATCTCCACCCTTATCAACTCTTGATCTTTGCTCCAAGATCATTAGTCCCTCCCTATCGACTCCTGTTACCGAGAAGTGAACTCTAAAGAAGGCATTACTACTCAGCAGAGAGCTAGAAGAAAGCATCAGCAATGGAGCTGCAAGTAGATGCAAACTGTGCAGCCAGGAGCAGATACACAGCCAGAAACATGTCTCCCAGCTTGGAGAAAAGTTATTTCCTTATAAAGGAATTGAACACTGCTGGCAAGTTGCTTCAGATTCCAAAAACGTTGAGAGTACTCAGTCTGGAAACTCAAAATTCACTGTTAATCTGCAGCTGACCACTGGGACTGACCAGAGGCTGAAGGGGCAACAGTAAGAACTGGATTTTTTTTCTTAACTTTCCAAAGTAAAGCGTTGTTAGCTGGTGCAACTCTTCTTCACAACTATTACACGACCTCTGAATTCATTCAGAGGTTGATACCAGCAGATGCTGAACTGCTAGGGACAGCATAGATTCCTTCACTCTGAGAAAACAATATAGCTGTGTCACGGTGTGAGGTTGAAATGGACCCATGAAATCCCAGCACAACTGCTTCCAAGAAGGCAGCATACTCCTGCAACAAAAGGTCGCCCTCTCCAGCCCCAGGCTCGTACCAGTTATGATGGCTTCCCTAAACATACCTAAAAAGGAAAAACCTCAACCCTAGGTAGCTTCTGCTGTAACTTGGCCACAGCCATTCAGGGTAGGACAGCAACAGGATGACTGTGAAGGCCACTGGAACACGGAGAAATGCCACACTCCTAAGTACGTGTTCTCAAGTGGTGATTTAACCATGTCTCTGCTGACTTGTCCTGAAAAACAGCTGCTGAGAAGCCTCCACCTGCCAGTAATGACAGAACAAGCATTTATTTGTTAGCCTGGATTCTCTCCGGCCCAGTATTACACTGCTCAGAGGATTCAATACATCACATTCATTATTTTTTCAGGCGTGGTGGCCAGAATGCTGCATAGCTGAGGACAGATAGCTTGCTTCTGTTCCTTTTTCAATAGGAAAGCAATTATCCAACTCAGGACAGCACACATGGGTGGCTGAGCAGTGCATGTGGCAGGTACTGGTGGGACACAAGGCCATCGGCCGGCTGCATTTTGTTGCATAGGACAGAGAAACCGCTGAATACATGCAACAATAATTTAAAGCCATTCTTGGGACACAAGAGGCAGGCAAATAGCCAGGCTGTTCCCATGGGCGTCAGGGCCAGCTAACCTCATCAAGGCAGCAACAAGGAGGCAAGCCACCTTGTTATCAGATGGAAAAAGTGATGACAAGGCCACATTCTTGCCTGCACGTCTCCCTAAATGTGCAAATCTCCCCAAGGGATTCAGCAAAAAAGCGAGTTCTCTCCCTACACTTCCATGCAACTACGGCCAAAGCAGCATGCCTTGTGGGCTGCACCTCCACCTACGTTATTCCAGAGCCCTCACAACCAGTAGCCCATTGTATTTTCATATACACTGCTGTAGGCATATGAGGTAATGGTTGCATTAAATGCCTTGTCAGCATGCACTGCAGTAACACAGCAGCTCTTATTCCCTTCACAAAGCCACCGTTCCTGCCTCAAGTGCAAAGCACTGCAGAAGCCCTGTGAGAGCAGAATGCTGTCCCCAAATAGCACAGCTGAAGAGAGAGCCTTCTGTCTTGCAGGCCTCTGACTGCAATGGCTGGCTCCAGCTGGCTCTGCTAACAGCTTCCAACAGTTTGCCTTCATCACAAAGTACTCTGCAGCTGGAATCTCATGTGAATAGGGTGATAAAATGGAGGGGTAAGGCTGAAGAATAATCCAAAATTTTCCTCTGAGAAATCCCTGTGTACAGAAAGCGATTTCAAGTGAGACACCTATCAGATCCTCAATAGATTGATCTGCAGCAAGCCTGCATCGAAACAGAATTCCAGTGCAATTTGCCCTGGATTTTATTAGGGATTGCTGTGAACACCAGCATCTTCCCTGAATATTCAAAGTACTTCACCTAGAAGTTTTTGCTCCTCCGTCAGCAGTAAGACAGACAGCTTTAATGACTCAGTTTGTCCCACAAGAAGCTTGACAGATTAAACCTGTTTTTAAGTGCACTCCAATTTTATGCTGCAGACTTCCCTTGTAATGTTTCTATAGATAACAGCTCAGGCATTTCAAGAACCAGTTCTTGCCTCATTTTGCTTGGGAACCATGTGCGCACACTGTATACATCAGCATGGACTATCCACAGCTACTCGAGTGGAAACTTTTCCCTCTTGGAAAAGCACCCTCAATTTTTCCAGAATTGACACCAAGAACATACTGAAGCACGTCTGGTTTAACTGCAAAGGCGGAGACCTGAGAACACTGTGCGCCCATGTTTACCAGTCACACCACTGCCACATATTTGGTTCTGGGTTTCTTGTGCAGGCATCTTGTTCTCCCCAGCCCTGGCATTCCATCCCTCCCAGCCACCTTCCAAATCCCCTTCTACTGCCAGAACCATTTGTGTGACCATGTGGCACTTCCATCTGACTCACTGATGTGTCACAGCACATGTTTTCAGTCAGAACCATTACCACTTGACTGTTCCAGGACAGGAGACTCTGCAAAGCTGTTCCTTACGCTGCCACGCAGCACCCTGGGATGTTGCCAGGGCTGAGACCTGAAGGGAGAACTAAGCTCAGCTAGCACTGGGCACCCAGCAGGCAGGGAGGCTCATGCAGCTTGGCTGCAGTGAGCCTGCTTGGAGAACATCAATTCCACAGCAGGCTTGAAAAGGTGTGAGCTAAAATTGCCGGCTGTGGTCAGCAAGATGCCTGAAAACACTGGTGGTTACAGGCATATGGATCTCAAATACTGCTTTGCTTCTCATCTGTTAGCAGAGCACTCAAGAAAGCCCATTTGATACTAGCACTTCTGCTTTCCAGAGCAGGGAAGGAGGCAACATGTAGAGCAGCTGCTGTGACTTCACCCTGCAGACCAGGCCAGCACAGCCAGAGCAGTGCCCTCCCAAGCCCAAAGCTGGCGCACTTCCCCCACTAGCAGCAGCTAAACAGCTGCCCACACTTACACTAGGCAACATCTGAAAAAGTCCAAAGCTTTGGTTCAGATCTGAAGCACGACAGGAAACATAACTGCTTTTTTTTTTTTTTTTTTACTGCTGTTGTGTAAGAGGCCATTATTTACACACCATAAACCAGCAAGAAGAACAGTGCTATCTGCATACCACTTGTAGGCAGATCTTGCCAGCCTGACTCAAGTTTTTTATTTTATTTTGCATTATTTGATCTCTCTTTTGAGGGGAGGACACGGGAAAGGGAAACAGAACTCCATTCAGCTTTTTTTCTCCCCTGACAGTAAGAAATGTTTCAACTAGACAAGGAAAGAAGAGGAGAGCTGCCATAGAAAGACAAGAAAAAGCATCTTCTGCATTCCTGGAGGTTACTTCCTCACCTTTCAGCCAGAGGAAATCATCACCTTCTCCCAGCCACCATGAAATTCGCTCCTGGTAATTACTCAGGCAGGCAGAACAGGCAATCCCCACTGAGAAAGGCAATCCCAGCCACGCTTCTGAAAAACCAGGAAGCGCGGCAGCCACTAGGGGGGCAGAAATTTTGAAAAGCTCTCATTCCTGTGTTGAAACACATGTTTCTAAGGTAATGCGGGCCTAAGCTGCTATGCAACAAGACTCTTGCAGGAAAGCAAAGCTTCTTAGGAACACATTCAGCACAAAAATCAGATCTTATAGCCAAGTGTCTGCAGGAATGTTCATGCGGCCCTTCACAACCCTACGGCTACATAACATTCACCCTCAAAAACAGCTTCTGAAGGCCTTCCCTGGGCAACCCAGACACTTGCTAACGAGTTATATGTCCTGGAGATGGCGTTGGGCAAGCGTGAAGCCCCCAAGCAGCTCTGGATGCAGAGTCTGCCTGCCCATAGTTCTCCTGCACGAGACTGCCTGGGTCAGCCCTTGCTCCCTGCAGGAATCAGTAATACCCCAGCAGCATGAGTAGAAACATGCCAGGCACCCACCCAACCAAGCATAGGGACGCTGTCTTCTTGTCCACAATGCACACACACCTCTTAGTTACACAGATTTGGGAATACTATTGACTAACAAGCAAGGAAAATAATTTGCACGGTCCTCCGAGGACTGTGGAACCATTTAATCCAGTACCAAAGAAACTTAAGTGTTATGGCAAGACATGTAAAAGCAGGAATTCCAATGCTCTTTTGATACCCAGTGATGCCCTCCTGCTGGCATCGCTGTACTTTGGCAAAAGGCCTACGCTGCCTAAAAGCAAGTCCATTTGCTGCAACAAGAAAGCATCTAAAAAGCAAATAGAAAGGAACAAAAAACCTAAAGCTTGTTCCAAAACGGAGATAGCTATGAGAAATACATGTTTCAGCCAACTTGGGAATTGCCTGCTTCTGAAGCAAGAGGAAGCCTGGCACACGGAGCAGTCATTTTAAACTAGGTTTGCGTACTGCAGAGGTAGCAGCTGGCTTGTTCAGGCAAGCCTACTTTAAACAGGAGCTGCAGGTCTCATCAGACCTTCAGCAGCTCCCTCTGCACCTCCCCTTGGCTGTGCCGCGTGCTGAGGGCCGGCCACAGCGCTTCAGCTGCTCCATAGAAAGTGAGATGAGCAGCACCTCCTGTGCGCCGGGCCTGTGCTGAACAGGAGCTCATTTATTGTCCATACCCTGCGTCTGAGAAGGCAACGATAAGCATGGGGTGGACTGCTATAAGGCAAAACACATGAAATGAGGTGCACGGAAACACTCGTTTGATGCTAGAGAAGCGTTTGTGAACGATGTAAGCAAAAATAGGACGGCAGTGAGAAACGCATGAGATAATTCAAGGAAATTTGTCAGCCGGTGCTGCAGAACGTGGCCCAGCCCACGCAGCGCAGAGCCGCCGTGAGGCGCCCGGCCGGCCCGCCCCGCGCTGCCGGCTGAAGGAGCCCTCGGGCCTTGCGCTTCCTCACGCGCCAAAGCACGGCGCTCCTCCACGCGTTTCCGTAGCTCACGCGGTAGAACCACCCCCACCTCCCTTCCTTTTGTTCCCCATCGGGCCTGTGCTGAACGGAGCCATCGCCCCGCTCCAGCAGGGCCGCGGCCCGCCCTCCCGCCGCCGCTTTCTAGGCCAGGCCCGACCCCCCATGCTGCGGGAAGATGGCTCCCGCCCCGCGGCCGGATGCGGCCCCGCGCTTCCTGCCGCCCGCCCGCCCCGCCGAGGCCATGAGAGCACTCAAGAAAGCCCATTTGATACTAGCACTTCTGCTTTCCAGAGCAGGGAAGGAGGCAACATGTAGAGCAGCTGCTGTGACTTCACCCTGCAGACCAGGCCAGCACAGCCAGAGCAGTGCCCTCCCAAGCCCAAAGCTGGCGCACTTCCCCCACTAGCAGCAGCTAAACAGCTGCCCACACTTACACAAGGCAACATCTGAAAAAGTCCAAAGCTTTGGTTCAGATCTGAAGCACGACAGGAAACATAACTGCTTTTTTTTTTTTTTTTTTACTGCTGTTGTGTAAGAGGCCATTATTTACACACCATAAACCAGCAAGAAGAACAGTGCTATCTGCATACCACTTGTAGGCAGATCTTGCCAGCCTGACTCAAGTTTTTTATTTTATTTTGCATTATTTGATCTCTCTTTTGAGGGGAGGACACGGGAAAGGGAAACAGAACTCCATTCAGCTTTTTTTCTCCCCTGACAGTAAGAAA
>JACDJE010000125.1:1079050-1141136 GCA_016647715.1 Pavo muticus | reverse complement strand
TTTTTTTTTTTTTTTTTTTTTTTTGAGCGTTTTTTAATACCTACTTTGGTGCGATCTCAGTCGGCCACTGCTGATTGGCTGCCGCTGCCGTTCTCGCGGAGGGCTGGGGAAATCCCGCGAGAGGAGCGCCGCGCCGGGCCGGGGATGCGGGCACTACGCGTCCGTCTCGCAGACAAAGCGGCGCTACGGGTGCGGGGCAGCGCTTTGCTGCAGGGCTGCTAGGTGATGCGCTGTAGAGATACCATTTCCGTCATGATTCTGGGCAGTCGGGGCTCCTGTAATCAGGCTGAGCTGCTTACAGGAACACCTTCTACGTTAAGAAATAGTAGAGATGGGCGTGTTTCGTTGCAGGATGCTCACTGCAGTACTCCCAGCTAGCATGGCCGTGCACTGATGGGCAGTGCGCAGTGCCATGCCGATCTGTTGTGTCTCTGTGCCAGCAGAAAACAAAGCGAGGCTTGATGGTGTGTTTTCGGGGCTGAGCTACAAGGCAGCATGATTTTTCCGAGGTTACAGCTATTTTTCTGAGGTTACAGCTAGCATAAAAAGCCAGTAATAAAGATACAAGGTATACCTTGCTGCTTTCATCCATATTGCTGTTCTACTATAGTGTGACATCCTGTTTTTTCTTCCTCAGCAGTTTCCCATCTAAAAAGATGCTGTTAGGCCTGTTCACATGAGATACAGGTTGCTGAGAGGTCACGTGCTGAAGATGGATATGTTGAAAAAGCTGTCCTGTTCCAGTGGGCTCTGCCTGGTGCCCTGCGCTGGCCAGGGGTCCCTTTGGCCACAGTATTTGCACCAGATGGGCTGAAATGAAGTGGCACTGGTGAACGGTTTGCTAGGAGTGGGTGGGTTGTTCCTCCTGGTGCTTTTTTTTTTTTTTTTTAATGTATTTAATCAAAGAATGGGAGGGAAAATGATGGTTGGAAAAGACCTTCAGTATCATCAAGTCCAACCGTCAAACCATCACCACCATGCTCACTAACTCATGTCCCTGTGTGCCACATCTACACCTTTCTTGAGCACCTCCATGCTGTTGGGTTGCTGGAGCCTCTGCACCGGACTGTAGCATGTAACCTGGGCAGCTGTGCTTTTCGGTTTTAATTGCTGTGGGTAATTTGTCTGTCATTGTTCTGAGCTTGCTCTTAATGATTTGGTTTCACTATAAGAGAGAAGGGTGCAGAAATAAGGCGTCCTGGGGAGAAGGGGAAGGGATGATGTAAGGCCATGAGAACAGGGCTGGGGCTGTTCCATGTTGTATACTTATAAGGGAAAATGAATTGAAACTGGGCTGTTGGCTCAGCCTGTTTCAAGAGGACTTGTGTTTCTGGGCGCATTGCAATGAGTTGAGAAGGTATCTTAAGAAGTTAAAAGAAACTCAACAAGGAGGAGCTTGAGCAAGGACTCTCACTTGTTTCTGTCTGATGTGAAAGATGTGCTTGCTCTGGGAAAGACACATTACTGAGAACCACAGTGCCTTTCTTAAAGACTTTACCAAAGACTCTACCAAAAGACAGGCCAGCATAGCCTGGTGAGGCACAGTGCCTGTGGCTGTGGTGCTCTGAAGAAGCCAAGGGGCACTGGCAGCTGCCTGGCTCGTGGTGGGTCCTGAGCTCCGTGGGCTCTACCAGAGGTACCAACACAGGCGCTGAGAGCTCTGGCTTTGCACTGGGAGCTGCGTGCCATCGACTGTTGATGAGTAGCGGTACAGTTTGAGTTTGTTATGGTTTGGGAACCCCTGCTCCATAGAAATCCTGTGCTGCTTTTCCTGTAGGGGACAGGGAGTCTGTTTTTCCAGTCCTGAGCAGTCTGTTCCTCGCAGGCTTTGAACTAAAGCTGTGTTCCGGCTGCCTGAGCCAAGGAGGAGCTCCCTATTTTGGGGTGGGCGAGAGGGAATTTTGGTGCTTCTTTTTTACTTCCTCTTATCATCAGTTCTGCCCTTTGATGGAACAGGGACCTGGGACAAGATGAGGAAGTTGTGCCCTGTGGTGGCTTATTGCCACACCGACACCAACCCCCTGTGGCTTACTGCTCTGCTAATGCCTCTTACAGCCAGCTGCTGAGATGGCATATGAGTGAGCAGGGCTTCCATGAGCTGAGACTTTCCCCTTTGGCCCCAGGATGTAAGTGCAATGTGAAGTTATTAAGAAGAAAGAAATGAACACTGCTGATTGCTATGATTGCACTATGGAAATGAAGGTTTTCGTAAAAATAAACTTGCATCTTTCAGGTACTGAATAAGCTTTGTCCTTTTTTCCCTGGTGTTAGTGCTATGAATAAGCCAGGCTGAAAGCTGAAGATGGATGTTCAGACAAACCACCTCAAAAGGTGAATGCCCCCTGAATTCCCCTCCCTCCCTCTCTTATGGCAAACTGCATTTGCAATTTACCTGAAACCTTCCTCCAAAAAATCCACCCCTCTCCCCACAAGCAAGCCTGAGAAGTTTTAGCAATGCTATTGCTGCTGGTGACTGCCTTCTACTTTGGCTCCAGTCTAAAATACCTGCATGAGCTGCAGCCATCCACTTTCTGGTCAGTGAAGGACTGCTTCCAACCCTAGCATGATCAATGTAAATTGATCTACAATTTACATGTATTATTATGTATTACTCCTGTAGATGCCCATGCATCTACAGGAGTCGAACGTGATCAATACTATCTCCACCTCACTGTCTTGCTAGCATCTGAGATGGTGACTATTTGCTTACTTTGTATGCCTCAGCTATGTGTACTCCCCCTCCTGTCTCCAAGCTACTGACTCATTTCCTCCTCTGAAACCTTCCTTTTTTAGCCTTTCGCTCTCAAGTATTTGGTGGCTGTTCTGAGCTGCCTGTTCCATGCCTTACTTAGGCAAACCTCTACATGGCAGCCTTGCAAGCCTTGCTTTTTGTACCACAGAAATCAGTTTTTTTCCCCCAACACTTTCAGTTCAGTGAGGCAGTTTAAGCTACTCTTAGGCAATTTGCTTCTTTGCTGTTGGAAATCAGGGAGGCATACAATTGGCAAAGCAGCTGGTGAGCTGAGGCTGCTGCTGCTTATGCTAATTACCGTTGTCTCGCTCTTAGCCCCCTGCTTCCCCATCTGTCTGTCCCCACCTGCTGCCTTTTCATACCTTTTTGCCCTGCTCCCCCAGTTCACCACTCTTCCAGTGGGGATCGTGGAGACTCTTCTTGGGTTGGACAGCCCTCCTGGCGGGCAGGGTCAGGCCCTGCCTTTGTGTGCTCTCAGGCAGCAAAGAAACAGGGTGGTCCCGTTTGTACGAGGTGGGGGCTGTGAGTTCTGCTCATGCCTGATGGATGCTGCTGTAACCGAATTCGCTCTGCCTGCCTGAAATTCAGTAGTCCGTTTTTTTTCATAGGGTTTATGGAATATTGGCTCTGTGCTCTTGGCGTCGCAAGGCTCAGCAAAGATAATTTTAGACAGGAACAGAAAGTCTCTGTAAACCTTACAGTCATAGCTCTTTCACTGGCAGAAACAAAGCAGGGAGAAACCCACTGCAGTGCATTGCTGAAACTGAGCTTAGTAGATGCGTTGGAATCAAAATGTATGGGGAAATTTCAGGGGAGGAGGTGCTCCTAAAGGTGTTTTCCAGAAGTGCTGTTGTGCTCCATTCCCTTTCTGAGGAGGTGATGATGGACAGCCAGCAGTGTGCAGGAGCCTGGAGTCCAGCCCAAGCCCCTGCCCTGGCCTCTGGGGTGAGGCTAGCAAGCTGTCTTACCTCTTTGTTTCCCATCTGTGAAGTCGATTTGAGATATAGTGAAGATCAGAGCTGCATGTTGATTATTTTTACAGTAATTAAAAGGCTGTCACAAGTTGCTACAGATAAATGCCAGAACTTGTATTAATTTTTAATTTGCTCTGAAGTTCCACAACTGCTGCAGGTTGCAGTCCTTTTAATTTCCATAGGGTAGAATCTGCAGGCTATGAACAATTGGAGCAGGATCTGACCCTGCTTACTGCTGTGAATCCTGGCCAGTTTTATCAACCTCATCAGAACCATTCTGGATCGAGTGTGATGGGGAAGGTGTTCAGCTCCTTCATTACCACCCAGTGGCATTCCACCACCAGAAGGACAAAGGAGGGAATAAAATGAGAAGGCAGCTCAGGAATAGAACAGCCCTGTGTTAATTTTAAAATGCAAGAATGTCACCAAGCTACTCTCCTACCTGGCTTTTTATTTTTTTTTCCTGTTGTTGCCAACAGAGTACCTGTGTATGATGAGAATGAAACAAATTCTGCCCCCAAATCACTTTAAAGACTGACCACCGCTCCAGTCTCATTTAAATAATCAAAATAAGTAATAAGCAAAACTTAAAACGATGTGTTGGCTTCCTGCACAGGCATGAACTGCATGTTAAATTCCCCTCTGAGATGCGGAGTGCATGTTAAGCACACTGAGGCCTTGAACTGTTCTTAGCCAGTGGGTAAAGCAGAATCTCTGGCTGCACTATCTGAATGATTTGCTGTGCTGAGTGTGGTTATGCTCCTGAGCTTTTGCTGTGACACATGGCTGTGTTCGTCACCGATTTTATAGAGGGGCAGGGCTCCCAGCCCCAGGCAGGAAATCCGCGGTGAGGCTGATGCAGCCTTCATTGCCATTTATGGGGTAACACCCTAACCTTTAGGCCATTTCTTCTCTGAGCTTGTAAGGTGGTAATATTGTTGAAAGCAGCATGGCTGCAAGAGTTTCTTAGAGAATAAGCACTTGTGGCTTATATGGGCTTTGTTCCAGTGTGGAGGTGGTTGCCGCTGACATCTCTCGGCAGTGTCATTAATATATATTTTTTTCCTGACTTAATTAACTCCCACTACTCTCACACTGCAACCCAGGAAGAAAGTTGTTGCAGTAGGTTGTCTTTGTGATAGGCTTTGCACTTGGCTGCATCAGAATAATGACAAAACCTCTTGGCGGTGTGTCTCTTCTGCAGAACAGCTGTTTCTTCTGACTTGGGAACTTCAGGCTTGTTTGTGTTCCTTGCGGCTGAGGCCACTTGTTGAACCTGTCTGGGAATGGGGGGAGCTTGGGGATGGTTAAAATCAGGAGTTCATTATCAGAAGGGTTTCTGAGGGTAAGATGGGGTGGCATGATAATTAGCCCTACCACATGTATTGCCAATTTTGTGAGGTGCTGCACAGTCACCGACTGGCAAATCCATGCCCTAATCTGCTTACTGTCTAACCATAAGATGAGCATGGGGTAATGAAAAAGGAAGCAACGAGACCATATTAGTCAGCATGAAGGGTGTTCATCAACAGCAGCCTGAGAACTGGGAAGGTTTTGGGGGAGGTTTGTTGGGGGTTAATGAAGCCCCCTTCAAAGATAATGTGATAACACTGCACGTGATTTTTGGGAAGGTGGTGTTGTGTGAGGAGGCAGAGGGTGCTGCTCTGGGAACACAGGATGGTCACTGGAGGCAGGTACACAGAGGCAGTCACTCATTTCCAAAGCCCAGCCCTGACTGCAGGCTGTGCAGCACTGCCAGTGCCTGTGGAGCACAGCAGGATGGGCAGCAGGACACATCTGCCCATGAGTTGCGCTCACTTATTCCGTTTGGCTTCTGATACGCTGGGTAGTGTAAAAAAAGGTGTTACCTTCCTGATGAACTGACCTTGGGAGCGTACAGACAACACTCCTACGGCTCTTGTCATGTGGAATGAGGGAGGCGAGGTGGTGCTCATCAGAGGAGTGGGAGGACATTGTGTGCACGGGCTCTGGGAAAGAGGAGGGTCCAGCTGTGCTTCCTTATGGAACGGCAGTCCTTGGGTAGAGAGCTCTGACTGTCCCTGAGCTCTCTCTTTCTCTGTGTTGTGGGCATGGGTGGCCTGCAGGATGTGGTCTCTGTGTAGGTCAAGAATGGGGTCACGAGTGGCTTGGTAGCTATTCTGCCAGCAAGCTGGGCTGCTGGTTGGGCCGTGGTGAGCTGTGTTGTCCTGCTGTGGCTGGCCTTGTCCAAGGAAGTGGCTGTGGGATGGCCTCCGCTGGCAGACAGGGTTTGTGAGTGGAACAAGCCTTTCCCACCCCACTCTTGGGTGCTTTCTGGTCTCGTGGTGGAGGCCTGTACTTGGCATGCTGGCTGGAGGAAGGCCACTGGTCTGATGAGGTGGCCAGCTGAGTGATGCCACGTTTCCAGCCTTCATCAGCCAGCCGTGAGCATTGCCAGAGAGGTAGCTCAGTGCTCAGGCAGGTGGTCACGGCTGCCATGCATGGATGCCGGCAGGAGCGTGGTGACGGCTGCACTGCCAGAGAAGGCCAGGAAGCGCAGGCAGCCTGTCGGTGCTGTGTGGGCTCTTTGGCCTGCTGGAGCAGATCCTCCCTCGGGCAGGCTCCCGTGCCATCCATCCCCAGGATTCGTAAAGATTGAACATAACCAAAACCCAATCCTTGGACCATGCTCCCCCTGTCTCCAAAGTCTTTTCTTCCAACACACGGCACTGTCATAGTGCTTAGAAAGGTGCTTCCGAGCTTAGCTGTGCTTCTAGCCGGGTTCTCCAGCCTCTCGGCCCCGGATCCAAATCCAGGTCAGCCTGTTTGGGTGTGGAGAGTCTCAGACCACCCTCAGACCTCCTACTGGGCAGGCTATGTGGGGCTGGGCTTCCTCTCCCGCTGCAGTTTGCAGGACAGCGCCCACCAAGCACCGGTGGAACAGAGCGGAAGGTGCAGTCCAGCCTTGAAGGCAGGGCACCATCTTGTGGCATGAATGTATTTCCTCCGCACATCTGCAGGAGAGCAGTGCTGACTTTCTTAGCCAGATACAACATGGGAGTTGCAGCTTTCCTTTTTTTTTTTTTTTTTTTTTCTTGCAGCTGGCCTGCTTTTCTGTGGCCTTAACTCCCCCTGTGGCTTTTCCTGCCTGCACAACGTGCTTGTTTCTCCAGCTGCTGGGACCACCTCTTCCAGAGAAGCTTAAGCTAGCAGACTTGGCAAGCTCTAGGTGGATCCTGACACAGTTTCTCGGAGTGGGAAGAAGCATTATGGGGCTGCAGAGAGAATTCTCCAAGGACAGGCTCTGCTAGGGTTAGGGATGTGACAGCTCTGCTTCCATCAGAGCTGCTTGAGGTCTCATCGGAGGTCCATCCAACCTAGTGTCCCTAGAGAAGGATGGAATGCAATGAGCCAGCAGCAGATCTGCTGAACAGTCTTCAGCCTCTAAATGCGCAGAGCAGAAACATCTTGACTTTGACATAGTGCCTCTGTTTGAATGAACTTTCAGGGATTTCATCCTTACTGGGTTAGATTAATCACTATTTGAGCTTAGGAAGACTCCAAACATTCATGACGCCTTGCAGAGGGGCAGCTGATCCTGGGCCAGGAGGTGGGTGCCATTCATCTGCATGCTGGGCCTCTTGCCACAAAGGACTGGCAGCATGTCACTGCTGTCTTTCTTTTCCAGGTTCTTTGGAGAGCCAACAGATAGATAAGTCATATTATCCATATTGTGGATCTGCTCATCCCAGCCAAGAGGGAGCAGTGGTTCACAGCTGTGAAGTGGGTGTCAAAGTGGGCCTCTAGCAGTGAGCTTTGTGTGTGAGCCATCTGTACAAGATGGGGTGGTTTGCCTCCTCCAGATCCCCTGAGGCCCCAACAGTTTGGGGGCTGCTGGACACTTGAGCTTGACTGTTCCTTAAGAAGGCAGTGCCAAAAGTCAGGTAGAGAAAAGTGGAGGCCTGTTCTTTTGTGGAAGTAATGGCAGTTCAAGCTATTTCTCATACAGATTGTCTTGTTCGTTGTCTGGGTCTTGTAGGTCCTGTAAAACCTGGATGGGGATGACGAGCATTTTTGCCCTCAGCTGACAGGTTATAGAACAGACTGATTTCACCCCCTTCCTTTTCACTTTGCCCTTGCCTTCCCATGAGACATTCCATTAGCCTTCCCGCTCTCTCACCAGGAGCTCAGATTCCCAGAGCGGCATTGTCCCCCATTTTCCTTGGAGTTGAGCCACTGCAGCCCCTAGAAACACTGATCTGACCTGTGTATGGTTGTTTTGTTAGGTAACCAAATGCCAGTAGGTACCTGCATGGTGCCTCCTGGACTGGGAGCATGTGTCCTAGCAGAGCTCATGTGCCTGGGGAAGAAAGGGCTACAGCATGGTGAGGAGCGGACTATGAGCTAGGAATTATGTCAGGCTCTGAAATAGGCAGCCCTGCAGGTAAAAAAGCATCTTGTCCTGTGTTTAGTTAGGCTGCTCTCTGCAGAGATGTGCTTTGGTTGGAGTTCCCTGAGGAGAGGGCAGCACAGGACTGTTTTTCTGCTGTGCTCACATGCCTTCCACATGGGCAAGGAAAAGCAGTGGGGCCACTGAAAATCCATCTTTGCAAATTCACATACTGCCACCAGAGAGCTCCCATCCTTCACACCAGTCCAAGGGTGAGGAAATGCTGACCAACACGGGAATATATTCTCCACCACAAACCTGCACTTGTAGTGAGGGCTGGACTTTGTGTTTGCTCTGCTTCATTATTATTACTATTGTTCATATTATTATAAGTCTGTAGTGCTTGGATGAATTTTCCCCTTTCAATGCAGGCTTCTTATGAAAAGGGAAATATTATATTGGGAATGTTGAGACTGGCTAATCAGAGAAAACAAAGTGAGCTGGTGGAAAACTGGTGGCGGCAGAGAGTTTTTCTCTCCATTGTTTTTCACAGTCTTGCTGATGGGATAGCAGGACACGAGAGGCTTTGCCTGAAGCACACCCTCACTGTAAGTCATCCTACAGAAGAACGTGGCACTTGCATTTGTGGTTTGTGCTTCTTAAAACAATGTTATCAGATGAAGTAGGTTTTGATTGATACTAATTTGACTTTGTAATCACATGTGATAACACTTCCTGTTTGATTACTAGGTTAACTCACCAGGACAATCTATTTCTGCCCTTTATTACCTGCTCTCCTCCCTGTCAGCACTTTGCTACCGTCCCCACTTCTGTCTGGCTCTTTCACATGCACATCACCCCCCCCCCCCCCCCCCCCACCATTTCTGCTTTGCTGAGAAGTCTTTCATGCCTGGAGGAAAAAACGGGTAATTGGTTTATTTCAGTGAATGGCTTATTGTGAAACTGATAACTGAAAGCTGTACCTGGCTGAGCAACCTGAATGTTACAGTGTAAACACTGTAAATTACTGTAGATGCTGGGAAATGACTGTGTTCCCTTCCCTGAGAGGTGATGTGATGTCTTGCCTTCATTCTGCACCTCTCTTCCTTGCCTCTGAGAGCACAAGGAAGCCCTGGCTCCCTTGCAGCCGAGACATCAGCTTAGGGGCAGATCTGCCCTACATGAACACCCTGGCATCTTGGGGTAAATTAATCTGGAAACTAATAGTCTCAGCTACCTCTTTCCAATTGAAGAGCCCATAGTTGCAGCTCCTCTCAATTTGCTCAACGAACTTCATCTTTCCTTAGGCACCTCTTTTCTGAGACATACTATACCTGACAGAAATCCCAAAGGAACTTTGAAACTTGGGGAACCTCAGTCACTAGAGATCAAATCTCGTCGGAGCTAGTCTCTTGTCGCCTACTTTGGAACTATCTGCCAGCAGTTCCTAGAGTCCATGCCTCAAAAAGAAGCAGCATCTACCTGATATTTAGAAAAAGCCTCTAAAGCCTCAGACCACTGGGTGTTAACTGTGCAACTGTGGCCTAAAGACTGACCACTTCCCAAGTTGCCTTGCTGGCTGCAGATGAAGAAGGGCCACATTTGGTTGTAGCTGTGGCCAAGATGGAATTCTGTTCAAAATCACTGCTCTTTCCTGGAGAAGATGGTGTGGAACCATCAAGCTCCCTGCTTCCTGGAGCAGCCCATTGTGCCACAGCTCAATCTTGTGAGAGTTTTTATAGCTATTGATTATGCTCTCGAAAGAGTCTGGTTGGGACTTAGGGTTGTTTTTCACTGCTCATCCTGCTTCTTGCTCGGAGTCCCACATCTCGTCTTGGGAGGTGGGCTGCCCGCATCTTCCATGGAGCAATGGCCTGCAGCCACCTGGTGGGGGAACTGGGGACAGCAGTTAAAGGCTTATGTTAAACTAAAAAGCATGATCTTCAAGGGAATATGCAGGGAGCTGGAAGGTTGCTTAGTTTAAGGAGGGGAGGACTCGAGTTTATAGCAATCTCCAAACATATGTGGGGTCAGCTGAGAAAAAGTAGTGTGTTCTTTGTGTTCATGCTAGCTGAAGACAAGATGTATTAGTCCTAGAATAAAGAAAGGGACATGTGGGATTAGAAAGATGTTTCCATGGGTGATAATAGAAAACAACTGAACTAGATTATTTGAGAAAGAATCAAATGTTCTTTCTTGGTGGTTCTTAAGAGGCAGCATCCATCAAGAACAGTGTAACTTCTGTCTGTGTTCTCAGCTGATCTGTCAGAGCAGAGGATGTCTGCAGCAAAAGCTTCCGTGGCCCAGGAAGAGGGTGGAGGAGGGAAAACATCCCCAGTGACCTGCCTGGCAAATCCCCTCTTCTTGAGCTCATAATTAACCAGCAATGGCTGTGCACAGTGTCTGCTGGAAGTGGTAACACAGTTCCAGGGAAGTGGAGAGGGAGGTCCCTCAAAATACCATTGGTTACCAGAAAAATTTACCCCAGGAAGCCAAGGACAAAGTTTTGGCACTTACGATTCCAATGTGAGCTCCTTGTGACCCCAGCTGGAATTAACAGTCCAGAAACATAATCCCAACCTGGGGAGACGGGCCTGTTTGGCAACATTATCACTTCTCTGGTCAGTTCCAGCTGCTCTGGGAAGGAGCACCACATAAACCAGATGGTCCTAAGCTATCCCAGTAGCAGTCCTAAGTACTGCTTGGTCATGTACATCTGTGTTTGCAACAAGAGATGACAGCTGCTCCAGCAGTTTATGGGAGACCCTGGGATGGGTACATTCTTGGGAATGCAGGGCTGGGCAGAATTGCTAAGGCAAAGTGCTTTTTGTCCCACTGACCTCCTTGCTCTGGGTGCAGCACCTGATTCTCACAAGTATGCCAGGATTTTACATGGGGTGTGAATTATGCCGGTGCCTCATGAAGGGTCCTGAGCAGCATAAAAGATCATTAGCATAGATGAGAATTGTTTCTAGTGCTGCAGCAGTTGTGAGCTAAACGAGTTCCACATTAAGCTGAAATAGGTTGCATTTTTGTGAAGCATTGTTGTTATTCAGATTTTCACTAGAAACTTATCCCTAAAGAATGTATACCTTCAGAGATCACCAGAACAGGGCCTTAGCTTGGAGGAATCCTACTGTTGCAACAAAGCTGCAACGTAACTGCATCAGAGCACCAAAGCCCTGGTGAGATGGGCAGCCTGGAAGGAATTCTGCTCCAAAAGGTAATTCCAAAGAGTAGAACACCCGCAGTTGTAAAATTGGTGAGGGTCTGGGGAAATGTTTCAAAGGTTAGAGTGCATTTGGGGTCGTACCTATCACAAGATCAGCGTATACCACTGTGCAATCAGGTGTGAATATTCACACGCAAAAAAAAAAAGAGCCAGGGCTCTTCTAGAAGGGGAGAACTTGCTTCATCATTTATTTACAAGCTCCAAAACAGTTGCATTTTCCCGAGGCTTAGATATTTCATGTACTTGCCAGAACAAACACAGCCCAGGACTCTTCTAAGGAACTGATGAAATCATTAAGGGACTCCACGTCTACTTGTGATTTTCCACTTGCTTGAGCTGACTTTGAGATGTGAGCATAAAGTCTGGCACTCGCAGGCACCTTGTGGATTTGTGATGGTCTTGGCAGCACTGCTTCTCCATAGAACAATGTCTTGATCGCATCCAAGCACAGAAGTTGTTTGTTTGTCTGTGACAGGTGCAGTATTGCTGACATTTCCTTGTTGAGCCATCCAAGTCATGCTTTGATGGAAATTCTTTAAAGAAGTTACAAATAGTTCATTTTAGTGCACTGGTTCAGTAAACACTGCAGTAAACTCTTTGGCAGAGAGAATGAATTATAAAAATAAGAGTTATATGTGGAGGGGAAATGGACAGCATTTTTTTATGGTGTATTGTTACTAAGCGTTGTGGTCATGTCAGCAGTCTTGAGATGTTTTATATATCTTTTCTTGAATTCCCAGCTGCTGGAAGGAAGGTATTACATAAGAATCTCCATTTTCTCATTTAAGAAAAGTAAATTTCTAACCCTCCAGGTTGCTTAGAAAAACATGGAAACATGAGCTGAATGTTCCAGATAGGATGTTGAAATCAAACACAAACACAACGGAAAAATTGGATCACAGCTTTAAAATCTAGACAGCAAATAAACAGCCTTAGACTTATTTAGACTGTCATCTGGAAATGTATCAATATCTCACTCTCTGGTTCTCACTGCTGGAATGAGGACGCATGATTTCAGAATCAGTTTAGCTTCTCTTTGGTCAGGCAATACTGATTTTTATCAGAAGTCATAATTTCTGTGAAATATATATATATTTAGTTAGAATACCTTTTTTTCAACTTTTTTTTAACATCGCTTCCATCTCACTTTGCCTCCTGTTTTGCTTCTCATCACCTTTTCTTTTGAGTTAAGAATTTCCTTCTGAATCTCTTTTAGTTCACGCTTCTTTCCCCTTTGGCTTTAATGTTTCTGCCTGAACACTTCAGTTTCATTAAGTTTTGACGTAGACCTTGGCTTTGGTGTTTTCTTCCTTTCCTCATTTTAGCTTCTTCATCTGATCTGTTGCTTCCCAGCTTTGTTTTCAGCTGGTGCTGGGAAATTCCACTTTGGGTAGGCAGTGGTGCACCTGGAGATTTGCCTTGCATCAGCTGAGCGCACATAGTTTCCAAGTGGCTCAGTCCAGTTACCCAAAGTCACGTTTGAGTTCATCATCTCGTGACTGTGGAAGTTGTCTTGTTCTGTTTTTCCGGAGGATATAACTGAATTTTTGGTGAAGGACATGCATAATGCAAGAATTCAGGGAGATGGAATTTGTGTTCTCCAAGCAGACTTGAGGGCCTGTAGGGGGCCGTACTGCCAATGGAACTGTTGGACGGTGTGAAAGAAGTTGGAGGATGAAGAGCAAGGAGATCCTTCTCTCTTCTATCCCCTACTTGTATGACATGAGAATGATAATTGTATGTTGTTACCTGTGTTGCAGTCTGTAGTCTATTGGTTTTTTTTTGCACACCATTCCTGGAGCTAAAAGGCCAATTCAAGCTGAGGTGGCAGCTTAACCCAAACAGTGGTGCTTTCTGAAATGTGGAAGATGGAGGTTTAAACACATTTGTTGCAGACTTATGATGTTGTGCCTGGGAGCTGACTGTATTGGGCACAGCGCCATCTACAGCACCTAATCTGCGTGCAGTCCTTCCAGCGTGGATGTTTTAGAACCCCAGCCACCCTAGCAGCTAGTGATGAGAACAGAAGCCCTGTTGTGTCCCAGGGCTTTGCCCTGCCCAGCATCTTGCAGAAGAGGTCAAATTTCTGACCATCCTGACTGACTCCTGAATTCATGTGGTGAACTGTATCCCCCATTTGCAGAATGAAAATAAAGGGTCTGCAGAGCTTGTAGGAGACCTAAGAAACAACAGTGGAGTGAGTATGACCTACTCAGGAAACTTGTGGTGGGAGCATGCACTGGGGAGGTCCTGGCCCAAGGAAGGTGAGGAACCAGCATGTAGTGCTGTCCAAGGCCAACAGCCCATCTAAAGAAAATCCTGAGGTACATATGACTGCTGTGAGTGCAGGAACAAAAGAAAGAGAAGAAGATGTTAAGTTCGTATATCTCCACATAGCCCAGCTGCATATGAAATAGTTTCTTTGGAGTCAATGCAGCTACTGGCTCTTGTCCAGAGACTGCTGTCCTGCTCTAAGAATGTCTGTTTTGGAACAAATATGGTTTCTCTCCCAGGACCAGGGGTGGTAGGTAGTGCTTCCAGCCAGTATTGAACTCTACAACAACCCTTGCTGATCACTTCTAGCATCTGCAGGCAGCCATGGTTTAGGATCCTGGGAGGATGTGGTGTCACCAGGCTTTCTGCCACTTCTGCCAGTACCTTCCAGCAGCTCTCAGTTAAGACTGCCTGGCTCAGACAAACACAGGGTAAGGTAGAGGTCAACACGGCCAACTGCTGGGCTGCTGCGCTGGAGAGAAAAAGCAGGCTGCTTCTACTTGCGGTTTGAAATGGGCCAGAGATTATTCTTCTCAGCTTTTCCAAAACTAAGCTCTCAGACCTTTCCAAGTCATGATAAATACCATACTTGGGTTCCTGTTCAGTGAGAAGCATTTATAAAAATCTTGTTTGTGTTTATTTGCATCTATCTATATGGAAACACTGTTGTATGGCCACCTGAAAGATGGTGCTGATGTTGCATGTCTTTAAGTTAACTGCATACACAAAACATCCATGGGCAAAATGATGATTTTAGACCTGGACCTTAAACTTTTTAAGATGAGCAAATATACTATTTTTGGTGTAATTTTCCTTTTCCGGATGTCTTTTATTATTTTGATAAGGTTGGATATCCACAGTTTAAGATTTGGAGCTCCAAACATCATATATGAGATAGAAATAAATGTCTTTAGCAGCAAGCAGGTTTGCTAGAGATTATTTGTCAGAGTCCTTGTCTTCAGAGCTTCAGAGCTGTAGACCTGTGGCTGTCCAGGACCTTGAGGCCATATAGATAGCTAGTAGTTAATCTTTTCTGTTTAGGCCTTTCCCAGTTTATTAACCTCAAAAGGCCCTGTATGCACTGGGTAGTATAAATATGTGAGTCAAGGGCCAACCCATGCATTAAGCAAAGTATAGGACAAACTGCCAGCAGGTCAGGGCAGGGGTAGATTTACTCCCATTTTAAGCCAACAGAGAGAATTGCCTCCTAGGTTTAGCTGCCATTGAACAAGACCCTGAGGAACCTGATTGGCCTGGATCTGCTTTGGGCAAGGAGATGGACTTGATGACCTCCAGAAATCTCTTTGAAAACCTGTATTATCCTCTGATAAATTCAATAGCATTATACTGTCAGGCACTTGCTAGAGGTGGAAACAGACGCCACATCCTGCGGACATGTGAGGCCACGGAAGTCCCTAAGGTAGACTGAGCTATCCCAGCCCTGCCAGCATCTGCCTCACAAACAAGTAAAAGTAAGAGTGGAATGGCTGTGGGGAAAGGAGTGGAGAGATGCATTCCTTTGAGCCACACCTCAAGTCATGCTTCATAGCATGGACTCACTTATCTGTGTTTGCCAGCCTTTAGTAAGTGCTGTGCACGCACATTACAGAGGTAACTGCTGGGTGGCAAATAGTGATTAGAAAAACTTGAGAAGGCAATAAGAGACATAGAGAGCTAGAGGTGGCATGGCCAAACTATGAAGGTACTGTGGAACTTCTGGTCTCCGGAGCAACTTGCAACCCACTTAGTAAAACACTCATTTCTGAACTGCTGCTTAAAATTCCTAGGCAAGGACTTTGCAGATAGCACGGCTAGATTGGGGCTGGCAGGACTTGGAGAGCTTGCTGGAGCAAGATGCACCTTCAGTAGCAGAACAACTGAAATATCCCAATTTTTATTTTTATTCACAGGCTTTCTCAGTTTCTCCTCAGATTCCTCTGTACGTGGCAGTTTGGTCATCAGAGCCCTTACCTATGAGCTATGATCTGCTCATAGATGTAAAGTAGTTTATCATAGATCCAGTTATTTCTGTGCTCACTTCTTCCTTCTCCTTGCCCAGCTAGGGGTTGTTGCAAGATGCATGCCTCTCAGTGCTTTATATATTCTACAATAAATTCTTCAATTTCATTTTTCCTTCTTCAAACTCTCACCAAGATGACTGTGTGGTTGGTGAATGGGGCAGTTACTCAGATTTTGGAGGCCCTGGTGTTCCAGAAGCTGAGGTGCTGTGTAGACGTTGTCTCCATCTTTTCTGTCTAATGTTAAGAGGTTTGCAGTCTGCCTTTTCTCTCCTACAGCAGGCTAGCCTTCATAACAGAAAAGAGGAGGCTGTTTTAGTTTCTCTTGTAATTCTGGAAACCAATTCTGGAACCATAGTAAGTGCCTTCATCTGGCAGTGGGGAGAGGATGTCCTGGTCTTGCTTAAAGTTGGAACTGCTCATTTTCCTTTTGCAAATCTGTGTAAGCAAAAGGGTTAATAATTTCCAAAACAGACTTTAGGAGTGACCTTGAAATGTTGGACCCTTTTACGGTCCAAATTCTTTAGGGTGGGAAGAAGAGAGCCTGCATTCCTGATGTTATTAAAATGGACATTAATTATGTGTGAAGGTGGATTAGTGCATGGCATGCCATGAGTTGTTAATGCTAACCAATCAGAATTACAAGTAATATGCCTTTTTCTTCATTAGCAATGGCTTACTGGAGGGACTTTCTCCCTATGAAAGAAGGGAAATATGCTGAGGGCAGAAAGAAAGAAATAATAATGGAAATAATAATGGAATTAAATGAGTGGTATTGAGGCTTATTTCTGATCTCCCTCTCCTGAGTCTGGGTCTTGATTCAAAAATCATTTGATGCGTTCAGCTACTTTGTGTGTTCTTGAGTAACAACCTTGCTTGTGCTGGTTTTGCAAGCAATCAGTTGAACTAGAATTTCAGTAAATAGGAACATTGATGGTTCCCCGAATTCACAATTTTCTTGTTCAGAGAAGATCTAATCTTTAAAAAAAGGTGCAGAAGGATCACACAGGACAGGTCTTCACTCAGTGCCAGCTGACTTCAGCCCAGTGAACTCCAGTTAGTTTGTGGCAGCTAGGCACTGAACTCATCACCTGTCTGCAAATGCTGTACTGCAGAGGAGAAAGAAGCAACTTCTAGCACTCAGAGCTTCAAATTGCTGTGTAACATGTAACATGAATAGCTAGATCTAGGGAGAGAGAGATGATGGCAAGCAGCAGGAAGGCAGAGCATTAATGCACTCATTACCTACTCAGCACTTTTTTCCCCCTTATCAAAGCAAAGCAACATTTTGTCCTGGAATTAGAAGGAAATTAGGGAGTTGGCTTTGGTAGTAGTTTCAATGAATACTTTTGGAGGAGAAGTGATTTTTTCCCTCAGGGAGCCAACAGTGTGTGAGGGGACATATCCTCATATGTGAAAGTTATGAAGAGCTAACTTAACAGGTTAAGTCCCGTTCCTGCTGTTGGCATCAGAGAAAGCATCACCCCACGTGGCAGATTGACATTATTTGGCTGCCTGTGTTTTCATACCCAAAGGTGGAGTGCTGGAATGCAGTGCCTGCAGGCTTCTTGCTATGTACAGACTGTGCTCAGCACAGAGGGACTCCTGGATGGATAGCACTGCTTGATGCTGAAGTGGCTGTGGCATGCTTGTAATGACTGCCTCAAAGCATGCTCAGCCGCTCTCTATTTTTGTAGTGAAGTGCAGCCATGGTAAATAAGGTCTTATTGTAGAGTGATTTTATAGTAGCTGTAGGTCTGTTTGGTTGGTGTCCTGAAGTTTAGTGGCCAGAATTCAAGTGACTAATATAATAGTTTGACCTGACACAAAATGATTCAAGATGACTGGAAAGGAAATATCAAGTATCAGTGAGGTTAGCTAATTCCTCATCTTGCTGCCTCACTTCTTTTTATTCCGTCCCTTCTGATAGTAGAGTCCCTGGCATTTGAAAAGAGGAAGGGTTGGAGTCACAGTGTCAGTGTTAGTTTGTTAATTCTTGGGAATTTCAATTCCTTCAAGGGATTTCACACTAACCAGTGTCAGTGTTCCCCAAACGACACTACTTGTCTGACCAGGAAGTAGCTGTTCAAACATCTGCATGGCAGCTTAGTTTGTTAATTCTTGGGAATTTCAATTCCTTCAAGGGATTTCACACTAAATTGTACATTTTGTTTAAGCTTCAGCCTCTGGAGTGATATGAATATTTGCAAATCCTATCAATTGTTATACTGCATTTGTTTCCAGCTGCCAGTTTCGCAGAGGAAAACTTGAGAATTTAACTACGATTTATGATTGATATGTTTTAAGAAAAATAATTTTTAAAAAAGCAGATAAATCGAAGCATTTAGATTGTGTTGGCTTGAAAACATGAGATATTTCAAAAGTAATCACTTAACGCTGGGAAGCATAATCACTCGTTTTTCAGCATCGGAGGTTTGCTATCTTGTTGCTAAGTGACAGAAAAAACTTTTGTCCCATTTGCACGCTCTGGTTTCTGTCCTGAGTGCCTTGCAGAGATTAGAGCTGTGAAAGTTGGCTTCCCAG
Source organism: Pavo muticus (assembly GCA_016647715.1). Classification (NCBI taxonomy): domain Eukaryota; kingdom Metazoa; phylum Chordata; class Aves; order Galliformes; family Phasianidae; genus Pavo; species Pavo muticus. Next base: position 1,122,973 of record JACDJE010000125.1, on the reverse strand, counting down.
CCCTATAGGAACCAGTGCAGGGCTGGGCTACATGAAATTCTCATTAGATAAATGCAGATAGTGGGTCTGGAACAGAGATGACTAAATAACTTCCAAGCAACCTCAATACAGATGATTATTTTGGGAAGTGCAGCCAAGATCTTAAACTCTGTGCCCAATGAATAGCTCTACATAGAGAGAAATCTATACAAGTTAGAAACTGCCAAAGCTGAGAGCAATTGACAAAATCCTCCACACTGAAGTATAGTCTTTAAAAAAGAAAAAGGCCCCGTATTCTTTTCCATACTATTTAAGCAAACTTGGGAACATGACCTATAGCAACACTAACCATTGATGTGTGCCATCACAAGGGTGGACACTTTTCACCTGCCATTTCTATAGTTGGTGTCTCTAGGAGTGTAATTCTACAGGATTCACTGGCAAGAGGCTTTGGCTGGAAGCTAAAGAACATTTATTTGCAAGATTTTCTGAAATTATGAACATATTCTAATAGAGTTTTACAAACAAAGCTTAAGAAATACATTTTTGGAGTGGTAAAGAATGAGGAAAATGTTACCTGATTTATTACTGAATGCTTGTGAAAGACTTAATAGCCAAAAAACCAGCAGTGTGCCACAGATGATGCAGGAGACCTGTGGTGGGTCTCTGCATGTTTCCTTGCAAAACTATGCCAAAGCCCCTTAATTCTGACATTAATTATTTCAGTGGCAGGCATTTGTTGAGCAAAGAATTGTGGCTGTGTCAAGCCTGTGCACTGAGGTTTGTGAGAAGGCCAAAGTGTCCAACCAGGCTAGAACTGGGCTCCACTAGTTGTGGTTGAGCTCTTCTGATTTTAAGTAAGGCTGATCCATGCAGCTCTTCCTACAGAAGCCAGCCCTGCAGCTTCTACTGCCCATAAGCAGTACAGGGTCATCTTCCTCTACAGGGATAGGATGAGTTTTCTGGACACTCAACACCCTCAATAACTTCCAATGAAACTAAAGCTTCCTTTTCCCTGCCCTGCTGTTGTGTTCATTAAAACCTAATCAGCATTCAGCTTGCAAACTGAGAAGGGGTATGTTCAAGCAGTTTATTTTTTCCCAATCAAACAAATCCTTCTAAGCTAACCGGCCGATGTGTTAGGACCCATTTTTAGTAGTATGTGTTATGCATATTGCTGGGCAATGGTTGTGTGTGGTTTTGTTTGCGAGCAGCTACACAGACCATTGTGGACGTTTGAGGTGCTGAGATTGGTTCTGTGTTATTCCCCACTCCCTTGTAGAGTTCCCCTTCAAATTGTGCTGTTGGCATCTTGTAGCTGTGTCATAGGCTGCTGACACGCAGTGACGTGGCTTTCTCTCTCCCTCTTGGATGACTGAGTGAACCAGTGGTCAGCCCATGCGAAGCAGCCTGGCTCGCTCACAAATAACCAGCATCTTGCTTGAGTAAAAGCATTACCCTGAATATGAGTCTTTGCTTATGTGCCTGGGCTTACTGAAACCCGAGGGATTGCTGAATGCATGTGTGTAAACCAGTGTATGTACGGCTGACTGTTGGGGTGAGTTTTGGGGTTGCTCGCAGTCTCACTTCTCTCTCTAGGGAAAATCTCTGCAGCCAAGTGCCTCTGTATGGTATGGGCAACTGTCTGGTTTTGTTGGCAAGCTGCCCTGACTTCCTAGAGGTTTCTCTCTTGCCATTGTTAAAACATTCTATGCATCCCTCCCCCTTCCCAATGTTTCAGATTCAACAAGCGCAATGTAGCAGCGAGCTTAAGTCCTTTCTAATGAGTAGCAGCCAGGCATTACGCTGGCAAGCCAGCCCCTTGAGAACAGCCTGTTCTCTGCTCTCAGACGTTTCTTTCAGTGACCAGAGTTTTGCTTCACTATACCAATAAAAAAGCCTTAACCAGGCGGAATTTACTGCTCCGAAATGCTGAGTGAACAGAAATCATAACTAGTTTAAACCTAGTGCAGAGGGAACTGTGAATACAGCCAGGCTGTGCACCACTGGTGTGCCCTCAAACCAAACAAATAAACATAACCTCCAAAAAACAAAGAAGCCCCAAACAGGGTCTGGTCTATGGTTCCCAGCTGGTTGGCTCTGCTGGGAAGGAACATGGTGAAGGAGCTCATGTCAACCTACACAAAATTTAGGTTCTGGATGGCCCTTTAATTGTGGCTTTGTGCAAGCATTAGGGAGTTGTAGTCTTGCTCCCCACAAAGGACCTTCATCAGAAATGCACCTATGTATATTTAAGGAGTGATGTAATGTTTATTGCATCCCCACATTTGTTGTATGTCCTAAAGCCCTTGGGCGTAGCAGCAGTGACGCTATGAGTGTTTTCAAGGGAGGACAGGAATGATTCAATTTGTATAGAGGACAGAGGTGTTTTGGCTCCCCACTCCTGGGCAGCCTGGCAGAGCTCTGCACAGCTACCATGCTGATGTAGAGGAAATTTTCCTCTTTTGCATCCCTGGGACCTGTGAAGCCCTAGAGCACGAGCTGTGGCCTTTGCAGTCTTCTCTGGTACATGTTGTTCCTCTGTTGTGTGCAGACTGCGGCCGACATGAATGAATACTCTTTTTTTATGGTCTGGCTTCTTCACTAAGAAAATTTATATTGAAACATCCAACTATATCACTCCAACATTAAAGTCTGCTGTTGGAAGAGATGAGAGTGGGCAGCACAACGTACCCCAGCAGGCTGCTGGAGGGCCAGCTTCAGTGCAGCATGCAAACATACTTAATTTTAGGCTTATTTCTAGCTCTGTGAAGTCACTGGTTCTCTTCAGAGGCTTAACTTAAACACGTGCTTTATACCTTTGGTTGGACTGGGGAGAACTCATTTTCTTGGTAAGCTCTGAACCAAGTGATTCCTAGGGAAGGAAAAATTATCCACTGTGAGCTACTTATTAGAAATCTAAAGCAGGCATGTTATTTCTCTTGCAGGCTGAGGTGAACAAATATAGAAGAAAAGAGAATGGCTGAATTCTTCTCAGCAGATATAAACTAATGCAGTGACCAAAGACATCAGTTTGCACAAAGTCTCTGATAATTTTGAATCGCTGTGCCAGCATTTACGTTTCTCAGAATGGAGAAGAATACTAGTGTGTTTTTATTTAATTTATTTTACTAGCATCCCTAACACACCAGTGCTGCACTTTAATTAGCATTCACTACTGAAAGTGTGGCTTCACTGCCTCTTTTGCACCATCTGACCATAACGATTGCTTGGAGTTACTTTAAATGCAGCTTTTCTGTTGGCAATCACTTATTTACTGCTTAGCTGCAAAACAATGACGTACTTCCTTGTGGACACAAAAGCAGATTAACATCAGTAATTACTAAAGCAGATGTTTGTAGGCAAATGCCCATTTCTTAGAGGCAGATTATCTTCTGCATTGGCATATGGGAAAGGGATTCAAATCATGCAGTGCTGTTACCTCAAATGATGTGAGCAGCCTGGTACTCAGCAGAGAGGTGGGTAGCTCCCCTACCTTGCCTCCATCTCCTAGGAATCACTCTCTGAAGGGTGATTAAGCATGGGACCAATTGTTGACCTTACTGAGATCAGTCCTGCTAGCTGTTTAGCATTTAATTCTTGAAAGTGACTACCAATGAGTGAACACGGCTTTGTGCTACATGTACTTGCTTCTTTCTGTTTGGTTTGAATTAGGTTAGTGGTTTATTGTTTTGGTGGTTTTTTCTTGCTGTTCATGAGAAATCTAGGGCTGTGCTTTTGATTGAATTGAACACCTAGGCCTATGTTTTCTAGCAAGTCTATTCCCACTGAATTGCCTGAAAGATGCATTTGGCACAAAATGCTAGGCTTATTAGAAGTAGACAATAGTTAGATCTTTCCAGGCTATTGTGCAAAGAAAGCACAGTTGTGCCTTGGAGGAATGATCCTCAACTGGTGGAAAATGGCAGCTTCAGTCCTTTCTAAGCCAGTTATACTATGAGGACTGAAAGATGTTCAGATGTTTTGAAGCCTGTCCTGGCATATGATATTTACCAGCTGAAGTCTACTCAGCTTTGCAGCCTATCCAGAAAAGCCACCCTTGGCTGTCTGTGGTGAGAGCTTGTCAGCACGTGAAGGAGTGTAGAGGCAGAAAAGATGTGACCATGGTTTTCTGGCTCCTTTGGGGCTTCAGGTTGGCTGCCTAAATTTCAGAGACGACCTTTGGAAGCTGAGAGAGAATATAGGTCCATGATTTTCCTTGTGTGGAAAATTCCCTCCATTAGTATCCGAAAAGAAATGCAGGAGCAGGGTGTGGACAGAGGTGGCCGTAGTCTCTGAGGAAGGCAGAAGCTCTTTACTTCTCCCAGTATCACTGAGTATCAGTTGGTGTGGGAGAGGTGTGGATGGACTCATCTTCATAAGCACAAGACACTCTTCAACAGCAGAGGCTTTGTTTATGGCACTGAATCACTCTCAGCCCTGTCTCATAAATTGCTGACCATCTTGCACAAGAGGCTTTCAGTTTTTGAAAGCTCTCCTTTTACAAAACACCTCCCTTCCATCTCCTTGTGTGGGTTACACAGCACAGGAAGAGAGGGGGAACCATGTCAGCACCCTACCAATCGCTCTGGGTCCATTGCGTGGGATCCAAATGACTGGCCCCAGCATAGGCTGGGCCTGCACTTTTTTTGCTGATCCCTTGGTTATGAGAAATTTAAACCAGATGTTCAGTGTTCAGTCATGCTTTTCTTATTGTTCCTGCCTCTATCACAGTAATTACTCTCTATTGAGGGTCATTCAGAGTTCAGTTCTGTTGAAAACCTGTTATTCTTGATTACAGGATTAGCTGCTTTTGCAAACATCCTAGTCTAATTGTACTTTGAAAGACATGTCACAGTATCCCAGAGCTCTTCAGTTAGCTACTGAAGAGAGAAGTTGTTAACAGCAATGACAAGGAATGTAGCAGTTATTTGGAGAAAGGAGTCTGCCTGCTGACTTAAAAAGCTTATCAATCCTGTTTGGAACTGAAACATAGATGAAAATATATCAGATATTGCACAAATGATATTGAACCAACTGTGTTGTCTGACACAAGAAGACACTGAAACTATGTTTCTGTTTCTGGTAATACTGACAGCACACTGGATCACAGAATTTTCCAATATTACGTCAGGAGTCTGATGCTGCTTGGTATATTACCTAAATCCTTGGGTCATCTGATTATTTGAGGATTTCTATTTTGTTTATTAAAAGAAGAAGCTTGTGATATAGACAATAGTTGTACCCGTCAGAAACAAAAGGACTAATGCAGCTTTATTTTGTGAACCAGGTCCCCTTTATTAACCTGCTGTAAAGTATCGTATTTGCCCTCCTTTTTTTTTTCTTCCTCTCAAAATTTCTTTAGTTCAAGTCCTGAAACAGTAAACAGATGCAGCTTGCTTCTGCCTCACATGTGAGGAAAGGCCAAGAGAACAGCCATCCTCAAAGCCTTCGGCCCCGGCTGGAAACTCCCAAACTCCAAAGGTCAAGTTTCCCTTGCAGCTGTTCTGCACAGTGAAGGCAGGCAGCAACTGTGCCAAAGAGGGACTCTGGCAACCACTGTTTTGCAAAATAAATATTGGTACATCTGTTAGGGAGGGTGAAGAGAAATCCTGGCAAAGCAGAAACACGTTCTGACACTGCTGACCAAAGACCAGCTCTGCTTTCTGCAGTTATATGTCTTCAACTGAGTATAGTGTCAATGTCCAAGGAAGAGGACAACGATGTTGACCAACAGGCAACACCCTTCAGGCAGTTAAAAAGCTATCCAGACGACCACCAAATCTCCAGATACACCTCAGTTTTCTATGGATGAGAGAAGGAATATGGAAGGACAAGCGAAGAAGAACAAGGAATTCTGAGATTGGTGTTTGAGATTTTTCTCCCTTTCAAACCACTTGTGATCTTTTCCTTTAGATTCAAAAGTTGGTGATGTGAGCAGAAGGGCAAAGTGTTTCTGGAAACCTGTATGTAGTGTGCGAAAGGATTGACAGCCATTCCTCAGATGTTCCTTTGTCTCAGCTGCAGTTTTGGGAAGCTGCAGGTACTTGTCTGAAATGCCACAGAGCCAGTACAAGGAGCCAGTTCTTAAGGAACTTCTCTGGCAGAAACAAAACCCAGGCTGAAGGCTCTGCTCCCTAAAACTCAAGACAGAGACTCTTCATCACCTGTGCCCAGGCTGTGGCCTGTCTGAGGGTGAAATGGTCACCCTTAGGGTTGAACCTCCTCCACTGTGTGGATGATTACCTGCCTAAGGAGGGCAACAAGCCTTTCCGTCACAAAAGGTGTCACTATCCCTCAACATAACTGATGCAAGCCTCCTCTACTTCCTCAGTCTTTTCTCTTGGAGTGGCTTTGTGGGATCAATTATTCATTGGACCAGTGACAGATTGACATCTGAGAAGAAACTGGAATTCTAGGTGAGCACTGGAGGGCCAGCTGAACACAGCAGGCTCCCCCTGACCATCAGGAAGTCCTCCTGTGCTGTCTGGGTGCCACTGCACTCTCACAGGCTACCCAGTGAAGTTGTGGAGGCTCCTCTTCAGAGTTCTTCAAAAGCCATCTGGACGTGGTCCGGGGTAAGCAGCTCTGCGTTGAAGTGTGTGCTGCTATAACTCAGGAGAAGGACACAGGCCAACTTGTTTTATCTTAACTCCAATGAGGTGACTTGTTTGCCTGTACTGCAGGCAAACCATTTAGCTCTTAACAAGAGCTATTTCTCCCTGCTTTTCCCCTCAGATACACAAAGGGCGACTGTAAAGCCTTTTCTGCCCAGCGTCAGCTCGGACTGGCTCTGAAGAAGTGGCCAAAGCTCCCTCGATCCCAACTGATCGAGCACTGATATTCCCTCCTGTGTCACTGACAGCACCTGGTGCTGCAGTGGTGCTCACGTCTTTCTCTTACCAGTAAAAGCTACCATAATGTCCTGGGGCTGCAGCATTTGTTGCACAGCTTGTTGCCAACTACAGGGGAGTTTCCTGTGAAAATTTTCATGCTGGATATTGCTGACACTCAGCAGGCTACAAACAGCCTTTCCAGTCAGTGCACAAACCCTTTCCTTCTCATTATGAGAGGCGTTGAGGATATTCGGGCATAAAATGTCATGCTCTCTTAATCTAATAACTGCACAAGGCCTTAAATCTCACTCATGCTAGCTCTGTAGTGCTATATTAGGTCCTGTCTTGCCAAACTTAGGGTTCCTGACAGGAAAAAAATACAGCCTTGTGGTAATGAGATGAAACTAGAAGTTAAGCCATCTGTCTGGGAAGCCAGCCTTGCCACTGATACCCTTCTGACCCTGAGCAATTAATGTAGATGAGGAAACACTAATGATGTGGAGGCAGATATAGGAAATGACACACAGTGTTTTGTGCTAAAAGCCAAATTAGTAACCTAAAATGCCCTGTGGTTTTGTTGCCACCTCTCCACAGTAGGGGGAAATAAGTGCTAGAATAAGTCATGAGTAGGCAGAGCCTGGAAAAGTCTCCAAGTTCCCGGACCCATGTGGGAAAGCAGCCTCCTCCATCCTGACCCAAAAAGAGGGCTGTGGGTGGTGTAATTCCGGAGGGGACAGCCGCATTCCTGCAGTGTCAAGCCCCCACCCACGGCCTGTCTCCTAGAAAGTCTGCATGAGTTACACTCTGAGTGCAGCCTGGCTGCGGGGCTACTCTGAAAGCCCACCGTGCGAAGGCTGGGACCCTCAGGCACGACGTTCCCTAGCGTACTCTCTACTGCTGTCACTGTGGGTGTATTTGTTGCCGCTCTAAACCCTCCCACTTCCCACTCTTGCTGAGCTCCAGCCTCCGTCTGTCCTACCCTGCCCGGCCGGGAGGGGAGCAGCCAACCCCGTCGCGGCGAGGGGCGGGGCGGTGAGTGTGGGCCGAGGCCACCGCCCACTCCGCTCCGCAGGCCTTAAAATGGCGGTGGCGGGAGTTAGTGCAGAGTGTGGAGCCATGGCGGGGGGTCGGATCTGTTTGGTGCTGCTTGCTGCGGCTCTAATGCTCGCCGGCGCTGTCCTAGGCGAGGAACGCCCCCGGCTCCTGGGGGCTCCCGAGCCTGTAGGTGAGAACGACGAGGGCTTGCAGCGGGCCCTGCAGTTCGCCATGGCCGAGTACAACAGGGCCAGCAACGACAAGTACTCCAGCAGGGTGGTGCGGGTCATCAGCGCCAAGCGGCAGGTGGGTGTGGGGCCGGCGGCTGGGGACGGCCTGCCTCTGTGTTCGTGGAATGCTGTGAGGGTTGGGATTTCTGAGGTTAATTCAGGTTGTTCTGTTTCAGAAGGTGGATGAAAGCTTGGGGCTTACGGCTCTGAATGCTAATGTTGCTTCATGAGCTAACGCACCTTTGTTTACTGATTAAGAAAGCTGCACTAACTTGTTTACTTGGATCTTGTTTCCTGTTTGGCAAGGGATGCTGAGTGTCTCTTCTGTGAAGGTTGCCACACACTGCCCTGTCTGTACTTTTTGGATGGTTGTGCTAATGTGGCAGCAAAAGGACCTTCTTTCCTGTTAGATTCTTCTCTTTAGGAAGCTCCTAGTATGTGCTGCAAATAAAGCTGCCGCTGCCTGTGATCTTGTTGTAGATTGTGGCTGGAATCAAGTACATCCTGGAGGTTGAGATTGGTCGGACAACTTGCCCTAAGTCATCAGCTGATCTCCAGAGCTGCGAATTCCACGATGAGCCAGAGATGGCTAAGGTAGGCTCTGAGCAGGATGTGCTGCTCCCTGGGTTCCTGGCGCCTTCCTTTCCTCTGGGAAGGTATGGGCAGCATCACCTGTCTGCTTCTAATAAGATCAGATGCGTCATGCCTTTAGACTAGGCAAAATGTTGCCCTTGCAGAACTTGTCTTGCCAGGTAATGCTCACAGAGGAAGGGAAGCCTTCCAGCATGCTTATGTGGAGACTAAAGGCTGTGGTGCACAATAGGAGTATGTGTGCCTCAATCTGATGAGTGCGTGTGGCTCTGATTCCAGGGATATGCAGAGGAAACTTTGCTAAGAAGGAATTGCTTAGGGGTCTCCTGGCTGTCAGTTTGGTGCCCTAAGCTTTCATAGCCTTCTCAGCTCCTCCCATACACATGTGAACAAGCTCAACTCAGTCCTCTTTTGAGAGACTCCCATTTCTGTGAATCTTACTTTAGGCTAAGCACTGATCGCAACTGGATTACCCTGGTTCTCTAGATTTACTATATCATGCTGCATGCTGTTTTATTAAGAAATAATCTAGCTTTTCAGGTTAGAGCACCAAATTGTCTGCCTTACTTTGGTCAGTGTCTTGTTCTTGCCTGTTATTTCATTACTGGTGTTAATTGGTAATAGGCTGAACTTCTCTGTGCATGTTCCTTGTGCCTGCATGAGAACTGACACTGCACAGAAATGATCCACTAAGCACATGGATTGAAGCTTGCCTGTGCATCAACACAGCTGCCATTGTTAGGCAGGCAAGCACAAACAAATGGTTAGCTGTGTGGGCCTGCCTGCCTGTGCCCTCAGAGCTTATGCTGGAGAATTACCCAGGCTGAAAGCTCTACAGCACTGGGAACTAGTGTGTGGAAGTAGCTTGATATTTTGAAATGTTGACTGCTTGGTTTCTGTGTTAACGTTTAGGATAAATGATTAGTGCTGAGCAGGTTTTAAGTTTGGGGTTCTAGAATACACTGCTGGGAAAGTGCAAATCCAATCATAAGGGTGGCATACAGTCAAGGATCACAAAATGGAATAGATCTGTGTAGAACAATAATCAGTGGCACCGTTGTATGCTCTTAATGTGATAATTGATTTCTTTTTCTCTCTCCTCAGTATACCACATGCACCTTTGTAGTGTACAATATTCCTTGGCTAAACCAAATTAAACTACTGAAAAGTACCTGCCAGTAAGCCTCTCTTGGCTCCAGCAGTGACCAGCAACCAGTTACTCAGATGGAGGAAAAAAAGCAATATCATGAATTGAGATGGGTTGTATTGCTGCCTGTTAACTCATACTTCTGTATGCTTGTGCTATGCAAGTAAAGCCATGTAATCTTCCTATAAAGGACAGTATGATCTCAGCTTTATTTTTCCTCTTTGTACTTATACTTTGGAGTAGCCGTTTGTCTTCTCACAGCTTTCCCAATAAAGCAACTCCAGTGTCAGAATTGAGGATAAAGTTGGTGTCCCTGTGAAGTGACTACTGTAAACATTAAAACTCAATTCATCATTGCTGTTGTGTGTGGTTGCCTTTATATGAGTGCCTGGTGTCTTGGAGGGAGGGTTTGTGTTTATTTATTAGCTAATCTCCCATGCCTGAAGGATGGGCTGAGGAAAAATGTGGGGTGCTAATTACAGCAGGAGTAAGTTTGGTGGGAGTTGAAAGTCTCTAGCTGTTTTGACTGAAGAAGTGTTTGGGCTTTGAAAATGCTGTAGCTTGCAATGCTACCTTTTGGAAAGGTTAACCAGAACTTATGTGAAGCATGTGGTCAGTTCCTGCTGGAATTCTGTTCCCATCAGCTGCTGTATTGTGGAGCTCCATTTGTTTATGCAGCTGTGCTGCATAAGAATTAGCCATTTTAGTGTCTCTCTTGTATTGCATTGGAGGTGTTTGGGAAACAGAGACTTCCTCTAGCATTGTGTCTTTACAGGTCATCCTACTGTATCTTTAGTTCTGTAGTGTTTCAAAGATGAAAGCTCTGAGTAGGAAGCCCAAGGACTTTTGGTTTGAGCATAGTATGGCCAACTTCATTTATAACCTGAATTATCTCCACTAGAGCTGAAGGAACAGCTGCTTCAGCACCTGTGCTTGTCCATCATAGCTTCCATTTGCAAACGGATATAGGCACAGAAAAGCCATGGTCAATGGCAGCATGCCTGGCTGGTGGGGAGGTGGAACTGTAGTCTGGCTGTGTGTTAACACTCCAGCAAACTGGAGTGACATCCAATGAGGGTACATGCTATTGAGTCAGCAGGTGGAGAGGATCTGTGCCTAGGATCTGTTAAGGCAACTGGCTAAAGTGTTTCCTTAAATTCATTAGTTTGTGGGGAAGTTGAAGGTACCTGCTTTGAAAAGGCACATGAGATAACCCTTATACCAATAGCCTTAGCTTGAGGATAGTCTAGCACTAAAATAAGGGGAAAGTTACTGGTGTTGAGTGAATAACTGACAAGAGACATCCCTCAGTGGTTTTACAGCAGGTGGATCAAGTCTCCAAAACCTGTCTTTGTTCTGCAAATGTGGGTGTTCCACAGACATAGCCCTCCAAATCTAAGTGTGTGTACAAGCCTGCTGGGTCTTTCAGTTGACCACATTGCTGCTGGTTTCAGTGCCTGTGACATCAGTACTTGGGGTTTGTGTGAGTGTCACAGGGAATGACAGCTCTGGATTCAAGGAAAAGAATTCTACTTTTTCAACACCTTATGATGTGATGTCCTGCTACTCAAGCAGAAGAGAAAGCTTTTCTGAGCAGATGGTAAGTAAGAAGGGAGCATTTTAAGGGGGTCTTGTTTTTAACTCTGGAAGGAAGGAGCAGGATTCCCTTGAAAGAAATTTCATCTTTAGCTGGGAGAGGAAGCTATCAGGTCAAGGTAAAGGTGGTGAGATTGAATAATGAGAATGCTTCTTGTTTTGCGTGGTCCTAATGGACTTATTTTGTATCTTTGTTTCTTTGTATTTTGAAGTAAACACACACCCTTTGGTATATGTCTTACCCAAAGACAAAATTAGCTGTGTCTTGCCATGCCCTATGTTATTCCTTCAATCATGGGAGTGGTGCTTCCAGGTTTGGTGGTCCTGTTTTGGAGGTGAGTAAACTGAAAGGAGTGTAAAGAAAAGCTGTAGAAGTAATCTGAAGAAAGCAGCTTTTGATGAGAAGTGTAAGGATGCTGTTACTCTTTTCTTAATAAAATGATACCTTGGTGAGAGTGATTGCAGTCTCATCTTTGGGCATGGAGTGACTTGGATCTAATGAAGGAGAACAAATGGAGTGCATGACTAGAAAGTGGATGTTTCTAATGGGAAATACAGCTGCCTAATGGAGGAGTGAAAGTGTTGCTTTGTTGCCTTTCTATGGAGATGAGATAGCACAAGGAAAATCAGCTTTAGCCCAGTCTGTGTTCTAGTACTCACAGCAAAGTGGAACTGTGTGAAAATGAGGTCGTGGTAACTGCAAGATCTCTCAACCAGCTTAGCAGCCTTACATACCTTCCTTGGAGTGCATCTCCTGTGGGCTGCTCTTTCTCCCAAGGGAAATGCCACCTCCCCTCATCGCTGGGGTTTGATGAACTTGCAGGGATTGAGCTGGCTGCCTGCCACCAAAGATCTTCATCCAGGACATGCTCAGATCCAACAGGAATTATTCCCCTCTTTCCACTCCATCATGCCCCTGTTCCTGCTAAGTGCTGTGCTCAGAGATAGCCTGTTTCTATTGCCTGTCAGGTTAGTGACTGTGCAGATGGTATCTGGGTCAGTATCCCTGCTGAGTGAGTAAACCCTGGTGCCAAGCTGCTCAAATGTCCTTGTTTGTCATTTTTCTAACTACACTCTCCATTTTTATGTTCCTAGTCCCTGTTTTCCAGCTTATCTGTGTAAGGACTAGGTAAGGGGATTCATCCTCTTGCTTTTGGTGTGTTTACCTGTGTTTCAGGCCTTTCCCTTTTATTATCCTGGCTTGAGGCCTGGCCTCGTTGGTAAGGAGATGAGGCAAGGAGAAGGCAGGGTGCGAATCATAGAATCATTAAGGCTGGAAAAGACCTTCAAGGTATCACATCCAACCACCAACCCATCCCCACCATGCCCACTAACCATGTCCCTCAGTGCCATGTCTCCACATTCCTCGAACACCTTCAGGGACAGTGACTCCACTCCCACCTGTGCCAATATCTCACCATTCTTTCTGAGAGGAAAACCAAGCATTTTACCACCTTAGCTGTATTTATTAGACAGCAGCTCTAAACAGCATGTAGGAAAAACAGTGGGTGTGCCAGGGGAAATGAGAGTTTGGATGTGACAAGCTCCTGCATTTGAAGGTGTTGTGTTTTCACGCTGAAAAATGCCAATGACTAAGGACACAAATGAATGGCACTGATTACCCCATCCTCACAAGCTACTGAGTGTCAGTCTCAGTGACTGTCCCTGCATGCACTCCACCTGGAGTAAATGCTAAAAAAGCCTGACCTAATTTAAGCATCTTCTGCTGTGGGCTGTTTTACTTTGCATTTGCAACAGGCTAAGAGCATTAATGGAAGTTCCCTGCCAAGAGCATTCTGCTTGGCAGGTCTTTCTGCTGGGCTGGATGGTGCTAGCTGGGTCAGCTGTCAAAACCTGCCTGAATGCCAAGCCCTCATTTTTAGCTGCATTCACTGCCTGACTTTTTCAAGTATCAGGCGTGAATGGCAGGTGTAAACAAGTGATCAGGGTCATGTTTATTTCTTTTTGTCTCTTGCTATGCTTTGCTTGCATGTGATAGATCTGTTCTGAGGTTGTACTTCCTTAAAATCAGGATGGCCAGAGTGTTTTCCTGGTGAACTATTAGGCGAGGTGCTTTTAGGTTGCCACATCTCATGAACTCAAGGCTTTTTCCTGGCTCTGGGACTTGGGGAGATTGAGGTCTGACAGGCTGTGAAGCGTAGCCCTTCTTAGCGGTATCTGTCACACAGTTCTTTGGGTCTTTCCGAGATCCTTAAAGCCACCAGCGCTCCTACAGCCACAGAGACACTCTGCACATAGCCTAAATTGCAATTTTCTGCAATTATGAGAGCAAATGACCATGTAAGAATTCAGGCCACCCTGGAGCCCTTCACACTTAGGTCTGAGGTGTCCAGCACCATTTGCAATGTGTATACACTTTGGAAGTCTATTTCTTAGCTTAAGGCATAGAGATCTCTTTCATGAAGTGCTTCTCACCTTGGAGCTGGTTGGCCCTGGGCAGGACAAGAAAGGCTAAGGAGCGGTTTTGGTGCTTGGCTGGCTTTGGTGAGAGGAGCAGCCAGCCTGCCCTCCCTGCAGCAGGTCCTTCAGCAGGTCTTCCCTGCTGTGCCCTTGTGGCTTAGTACCACAGCAGATCCTGGGACTCGAAGTGACACGGTTGCTAAAGCTTCTTCCATACTGTCACTCCCATCCCATTGCTCAAACTGCATGAGCCTCCAAGACTGTAGGATTTTGCAACAGAGAGAGAAAGGAGAAGTTCGCATACCCATCTCCATGATAAGCCAAGTCACGAGTGTCGGGGTGTGTGCTCTGATTATTTCCCATGGCACTGTGTAGTGCCCTCGGTGCCTTGTGTTGTGCCATCTCCATCTTTATAAGTACACAGGCTATTGTTAGCAATCAAAAATTTCTCCTCTCTGTATTTATTTCCTTCCCATTCCTGCAGATGGGTCTCTTGCCTTATAAATAGGTGTCCTGGTTCCCTAATCCTGGCCATTCGCAGCAGCAGTCTGCAGGGGACACTGTGGCAGCATCACTTTGTCCTCCTTAACCTGGAGAATGAGGAGGGAGAAAGAAACTTAGAATAAAATCTTGGGCTCTCAACATTATGTCAATAATAATAAATAGTAATATCATGTAAGCAGTTAGGAATCAGCATGAGTGCTTAAACTGAAGCTTTCTCCTTTCTGTCCCCAGTGAGTACAGGTACCACAAAGGGCACTCCCCCTGCTGGAAAAGAAGCCGGACCTGAGGCCTGGCCATGGAACCGGTTTCATTCCTTGAATATAAAGGTTAGCAAGAAAAGCATGATTTCAGGTGAAGTAGTGATATTTACACTGACCAGCTGGGCATGAGCTATTGTGGCTGAGGGGTGGAAGTGGGGAGCAAGCGCAGCACTGACCTGTTCCCATTGTCCTGCTGCCCGATGGCAGGTCAGCCTGTGGGGCATTTCATGCCAGGAGCAGCTCAGAATGGCTTAAAATCTTTGGCATCAAAGTCAGTGAAGTTATTTGGGTTCTTTTTTGCCCTTCAGATTATGTATGTTTTCAGAGCTTCTCAGAGAGGTTCCCTGGGGACTTGCATGTCTCAAATGAGCTGGTGTAGCCAGAGAGCCTCACTTGGAACAAGGCAATGCTGTGTGCTGAGGTGACTTTCTTAGAAAAGAGCCTGCATCTGGTCCTGTGCTACATGCTGCAATCCAGTCTTGGTATTTAACCCTGCTGGAGTCACGGAGGGTTTCTCGCTGATGGCCTCTCATTAATCCTGCATTTCCTGCCCAGCAGCTGGCCAGGTGCTGCTCTGTCCAAGGGGCTGTGCATCTCCCGGTGGGTTCTGCTGCTGAGCTATGCAGTTGCCCAAGCACCTTCAAAACCTTCCCATGGGCTCTGCAGGGCTCTGCTTCAGCTGACAGTCAGTGAGGAGTAGGCTGGGCCTTGGTCTGAAGTAGACACTGGCAAATAAGTTTATTGCCTTTATTTTCAAGCTATCCTTGGAGTCAGTGCTGTGACAGGTGGGCCTATACCAGCCCGCAAGCTTTAGATGTGACCAGAACATCTCTCTGTCAACATTTGGGATTACCTTCAGCATTCACGTTGGGCACCATTGCCATACAAAGGCCAGAGGTATCACCCCTCACTCCTTTCTGTGCTCCCATCCGGGCTTTGCCCTACACAGGACTTTGCTCCCTCCTGGTTGGGGTTGGGTGCTGCCTGTGAGCAAGCCTCAGCTAGACACAGCATGACAAGACCTTGGTTGCTGAGTTGTCTACCCCAAATAAGTCACAGAGTCTTGAAGGTTGGAAAAGACCTCCAAGATTATCAAGTCCAAGCCCAACTCATCCCCACCATGCCCACTAACCATTTTCCTTAGTGTGGTGTCTCCACATTTCTTGAACACCTCCAGGGATGGTGACTTCACAACCTCCCTGGGCAGTTTGTGCCAGTGCTTTATCACTCTTTCTGAGAAGAAATTGTTTCTAATGCCCAACCTAAATCTCTCCGGGCTCAACTTGAGGCCACTCCCTCTCTCTAGTCATCTCCAAGAGCTCCTTAGGAAGGTGATATGGCATGGTTAGGAGGAATGAGCAGGGCAAGTGAGGGAATGGATGAATTTCCAGTCTGAAAAACTGGTCCCAGTGGTAAACTCTTCCTATTTCCTGTGCTGAGCTCTCATGCCTTGCAGCCTTTCATGTGTAACCTGAAAGCTTTCCACAGGGGGTCACCATCTCACAGAGGATGCAGGACCTGACTGGGGACAAAACAGGGGCTGGTTTCTCATCTTCCACAAAGCATGGCAGAGCCAGACCTCTGCCACAGCCCTGTTCCTTATGCCAGCAGATACATGGCCACCTCCTTCCAGGTGCCTCCTGGAATGTCTGAATCAGAGTGTTTTCCTTTGATCACCGGGACACAAGGACAGGAAAGGGAATGATACTGCCTCAGTATGGCCCTCAAAACCTTGGATACTGCAAGCAGACATCTCCTGCAGGGCTGACACCCATTTTTGTGGCTGTTTACCTGGATATTTCCATTGCCAACAGATAAAGTACTGTAAGATACCTCTCAGCATCTTGTTCACAGGCAGCCCTTAACCTCATAGACTCATAGGAGTATTTGAGTTGGAAGGGACCCTTAAAGATCACCTAGTCTATCCCCCCTGCAATGAACAGGGACGCATACAGCTCAGTCAAGTGCTCAGAGCCCCATCCAGCCTGACCTTGAGTGTCTCCAGGGATGGAGCATCCATCACTGCTCTGGGCAACCTGTGCCAGTGCCTCACCACATAGTTAGGCTGTAATTGTGTAGGGCAAAATCACATGGACCTGCCACTGCGTGGGGAGGGGGAGTTTAGCATATTCCTAGAAATGAAGCTAAGCTGATGCTGTTTTGTCTTCAGTGCTTCTGAGCTTTTTCAACATCTTTTGAGGAACACTGAATGTGAACACACTTATTCTCCCCAGCTGATTCTATGTGAGCCCCCAAACATATAACAATATGTTAACATATTGGCGTAAACATGCAATAATCCTTACTGTATTTTAATAATAAACATTTAACAATAAACCATAACAAACATAATTTGGAGCTTAGCATACAGCAGGCCCCAAAGACACTTGGTGTGTTATGGAGACATTCCTGTTCACTGACCCAGACTGAAGCCAGGAGGAAACATCTTCTCACCTGTGTTCCAGATGGGCACAACTGACCGTGCTCACCAGGCGTGATTTATCTGAGGAATAACAAATGCCAGTGCAGCCAGCAAACTCCTCCCCTGCCATGCTCTAAGACTGCAGAAGCAGCCCAGGAGCAAACTCAGGGCCTCCCTGCTCTGCCCAAATCCTTCAGTGATGAAATGATATTCTCTTTTTCAGTCCGTTGCCTTAAAAGAAGAGATGGAAACTTGGTGTTTCTCCAGCGTGCTCAATGAACTGTAGGAGTCGTAGCGTATTCATGATAGATTAAATTAATTTAGTGATCATCTGGATTCTTGGCCTAATTGAAACGTAGTCTCTCATGCTCTTGCAGCAGTTGGCGTAGCTTTTCCAGGAAGAGCTGCTGACTCATGTCACCACACTGCTTGTAAATAGCAAAGCTGCTGAGTATCAGCTTCTTGTGCCAATGGGAGTAGGGGAGTGCTGCCTCTGGACCTCCTCTGTTGACACCAATGACATTTAACTCTGGCACAGAAGCGCCGAGTGGGAAACTGCCTTTCTGCTGCCCCAAATGCATTTCAGGGCTATGTGCGAAGCCAGTAAAAGTCATATGCACACTTCAGAAATTAGCGGTAAGTGTCCCCCCCTCTAGGAAATCATCATCTGGAAATTGGATGATCCGGAGGATTTGATCTATGTAAATACCTGGGATTGTCCCATGGATTATTAAAACAGAACAACAGGAGCTTTGATCTAGTTGGCTCCTGGACCCCCAGGGCTATTAACTTAGATCAATCCTGTTTGCTTTGGAATTGAAATTAGCTTCCTTAAACCCCATCAGCATAAAGCAAGTGTCTCTATTTGTGCAGGCTTTTTTAGAGGTGGGCTGAGATTAAATGGCTCACAGCTCAGGCAGGCACAAAGGGCTGTGCTGTGGCCATGCAAATGATGCGCTGTGTGGTATAATTGGGATCACTGTGCAGAAGAAATGAAAATCACAATTGTTTTTTGTTTGCTTGCTGCTTCCTTCCTTGTTGCTGGGTTTTGTACCATCAATTAGAAGCTGACTTGTTCTGTGCCCAGGTGAAAGTCCCTTGTTTGAGGCAAGGCTGGGAAAAATGCTAATTGCCTTCTGTCAAATTGAGAGGTCGTGGTGGCACAACAATTAAAGGGGAGCACTTGGCTCAGACTGCTGTGGTGGTGCTGAGACTGCCCAGGTCAGGTATGGCCGCTTGCCCCAACTCTGGTACATGGGATGACCAGATGGAGCTTAACGAGGCAGCGAGTGAGAGATGAGTTTGGGAGAAGGGGTACTTGGTAGCATGGTCTGGGGCTATGGGAGGAGCCAGGACGTCCCCTCCAAGCCTTCCCTTGAACATAAGAAGGAGTATTTGTTTTTTTGGAGTCCCCAGAGAGTGCTGCCCCATGGTCCTGCTTTCTCCAGCAGCTGCTTGGGAAGCAGAGGGCTGAATTTCTGACTTCCACTGAAGCAGAGCAGACATTTAAACAACTCTGAAAGTTTCTGCTGGGAGTTGTCTTGCCGTCAGCTCCATCTCAAGCCTAAGTTAGTGGGTGTGAAAAACCACCTTCAGTAAGAGCAGATAGACGGATGATTATTTTAGCTGCCCTTCAATTCAGGGAAACAACAATGCAGCGAGATTGAAGCAAGCCTTCTAGTTTCTGTAGTCAGTAACTGAGTTTGTCCCATGCCTGGCACTGATGAGTTCTTCTTCAGACCAGAGCTACCTGACACATGGTCAGAGCCAGCGCTGCACTAGGACCACTGCCAGAGCAGAGGGAAAGCACTTTCTCGCATCCCTCTGAAGATGCAAGGAAGGCTGAGACTGCAGCTCATTGCCTAGAGAGGTATTCCAGATGGCACCTTACTGCAGGGTTGGTTCTTGCATACTGGGGTGCTCACAGCCACCTTGGGGTGACTGCTGGCCAGATGCTGCTCTTGTGGTGTGAGAGATGGAGAGGGAGGCAGCTGGGCTGTGGGACGTTCACAGCAGTTTGTCAGAGGTCAGAGTGAGGGTGACAGTGCCACTTCTTCTCCCCAGCTGACTGCCACCGCTCTTGCAAGGACACACAGCTTGGTGATGCCTGAACCGTGCTGTTTGTAGCTCTTCACAGAAGCCTAATAACCAAGATATCACAAAAAGCTATTATTGTTGTTAGTGCACGTCCACTTGTACTAATGGTCTTCGCCCTAACTCAGAGAGAAAAGCCTCATCAATAAAATATGTGCTAAAGCTTCTCGCTGTCTATGCCTTTTCTCTGCTGCCACATTCACCCTTCCACCTCTGGGGCCTATGACTCGGACTTCAGCCTGCTTCCTATAGAGAAATTGGGCTTTCAAAATGTGTGATCCTGAGATCTCAGCACAGAGGGAATTGAGCGTAGCGGTGGAGGTCCTTTCCTCCTTGGCTTTGGGTCTGCTTGGATTTAATTTTATTCCTTTTTTTCATATTGCTTACTCACATACTCTTCCTGTTCATCACTCTCCACATTTTGTTGGGGGGTGTCGCTCCATCCTTCTGTGCCTTGGTTTCCCCTAGTGTGTAAAATGGTTGTAGTAGTGGGGTGCTTGTGCAGAAGAACACTTTCTAATTGTTTCAGTCTGGCCCTCATGGCACATGGGTCAATGTCCTACATGGAGAAATGAGTTGTGCCACGCAGCATCAGCGCCTTGCTGGTTACGCACTTTCTTGCTGGTATACAAAATGCTATGATTATGTATGAAGTTCTGTAAAGAAACATTAAAATTTAATTATATTGAGTTTCTCTGTAGTAACCCACCTGTAGAGTTGAAATTTTAGGATCATTTTTTTTCAGATAGAGCTGCAGGTGCCTGGACAATTTTCAATGAATATTTGACTATAAATTGCTTGCCTTATTTTCCCATTCGAGCGTTCCCAATTCTCAGTGAATTAAAAAATGATTAGAAGATAGGCTTTATTCATTCTCAAAAAGGAAATGAATAGTTTCAGGCAGGGGAAGGTCTACATTTGCACAAAGTGAGGCAAGAATGTCAAACTGCTTCTTTTGTTGAGCAATTTTCTTCTGATTTCAAAGTTTTGCATGGAGCAAGCTACATGAGGCTGTGCAATTCATTACCCAAAGTAGGTTAATGGCCTCTGAAAACCTACTCTGGAGAGGTACAAATCATGAGGAAGCAACAGGAGCTAGAGAGCTTCATCCTCCTCTTGACCCTGTTTGGGTACTTATCCAGTCTTGGGGTGCCCCTCCAGCCAGGAGATGCTGTTGGAGGGTCTATGAGGACAGCAAAGTATCACTCTACCCGTTTTTTTTCACTGCCCCATGCAGACAGATGCAGAGGACAACCTGCTGCTGGCGTGTGGTGTCCTCCCCAGCTAACTACACTTTCCTGCCTTGCTGTCAAAGAGTGCATTATGCATTCCTTTTGCTGCCACCAGCGTGTGCAACCAAGGTGTGCTGGGAGTGACACCTCCGTGACAGCCTGCTGAAGTGCTGGGGGTTTAATTGCCTGCTCCACCCCAGGATAAATAAGCCTTCAGAGCCTCAGCCCTGTGTGTTTCATCAGGGGAGTTCACTGTTTCTGGGATTGGATTGCTTGATCGCTTTAACAAGTTTTCCTGCGTCTCCTTGAGGAGCCAGACAAGCCAACAGTTATCAGAGAGCTTACAGACACTGGTGTTGAAGAGAGCCATGCTGCACCTGGTTTCCTCATTGGTTCTGAAGATTCTAAAACAAAGAACTTGCTGAAAAATGGCAGCATTGTTTGTTGTGCTCTGACATTGGCTTCTTCCTTCCGAATGTGCCCTTGGCACAGCAGCTGGGCTTTGGTTTTGTGGGGAAATACGGCTTTTCCATCAGGGCTGCTGGAAAACACAGCCTGTCCTTCTCCTTCCTTGCATGTTTACAGGAAGGTACTGCTCTGCTTGAGCTCCTGCAAAGGCACAAGAGTCTGTGGCTTTGTGCTGGAGCCACCTACATCCATATGGAAATGCCACTGGCCTCAGGCAAGCCAACTGATAAAGAAATGGGTCTAAAAGCCAGGTGTTAAAAGAAATGTGTCTAAAACCGGCAAATCCCTGTCCAGACCTGCCTTGCATTCTGCGTTGTCCCAGGATCTGTTGACATCCTGCTGACATCGGTATGGGCGAGATGATTCTGGAAGTTCTCCCCTGCAAGACATCCGCAGCACTGCCAAAATCCCCACCCAGCAGGCAGCAGTGCAGAGCGAGGGCTGTTGGACTTGGGTATACCTTCCCACCTGGTGCCAGGCACTTCATTAATGCAAACAGGAGCCAGCCAGCCTCAAAGACGGGGGCAGGCCGATTCAGCAGCGATCTTGGAGGAAGAAGTCTGATAGCACATTATTTACTGCACATTAATGTACAGTTTAATAACAGTCACAGCCCTTTGGATTACAGCGCTCTTTGGTTTCCCCAGTGTGGAGGGTGATGGGTTTGAAGCCATTGCTCCTCTCACACCTCAGGGGGTTATTCCCAGAGCTTGCAGGAGGGAGGCAGCTGCTTTGCTGCTGAACTGAAGGGAGACACCAAAACGAAAAATACCATCCAGGTTCTAACTGCAAATAAATGATTTGCAGCATAAATGTTTCGTTTTTGTTAATGACTTTAACATGAAAACAATGTCATTCTTCAAAGTACTGATTTCAGGTGATCACAAACCTACGATGCCGCTTTTGTTACAGACTGGTATGATGTTATTCAGAATTGCTTTACTTTGAGAAAGGGAGAAAGAGGCAGGAAGAAGTAAAACCCCTTCTTGGCCAGTTCTGGTTCATTAAGGCAGAGGAAGCAATAATGTCTGCTGCAGCAATTGCTCACTTCTGCTATTGGCCTGAGCTGCAAATGCTCAGGCTTCATATGTGCTGAGTATTGCTGAGAGGTTAAAAAATCCTTCTGATACATTCCTAAGGAGGAGAGCAGAGGGAAAAGGGCATCTATTGAAAAGCTGGAAGTCCCTCCATTCTTAAACAACAAAAACAATAACAAAATATAAAGAAGGCCAGGATTGCTTTCACTGGGTAATGCTCTGGCTATGAATTGCATTCAGAGAGCAGAATGTTTTGCTAGGCTCCTCCTGGGCTTCCACACCTGGGTGCTGAGCTCCAGGCAGTGCATCTGCAGCCATTCTGTGTCCTCTTGCCCCCACACAGCTGAGTCCCAGCACAGCGCTCTGCTCCCCACCGCCCCTTGGCTGTGCTTTCCCTCCCTCTGCCTTTGCCCATCACCTGAACCAGCATTAGCTCAGCAAAACTGTCCTGCATTGACCAGTAGGGAATGAGAATTTGCTCTGCCTTGGGCAGTCATGCAAAATTCATCCTTGTGAGGATTTTTTTCTCTCTGTCTCCAGTTTCATGTATCAATGCATACATTTTATCAGCACAAATCAATGCTTACATTTTATCTGCACAAGTCAGAAGGGTTTCTTGCAGCACAGAGTCTGTTGGGGCTATGCACTGTGCTCTGCATTTAGGCAATGCCCTGCAGTGCTGTGGGAAACCTGGTGTGCTGGGGTCACTGCCAGGGCTACAAGGGTGCTCTGCATTTGGAGAAACATTTTGGGCTTTTTGTTTACCCTCGTGGAAAGTCAGTCATTGGTCTCATGTAGAATCATAGAATAGCTTGGGTTGGAGGGGACCTTAAATACCATCCAGTCCCAACCCCCTGCTGTGGGTAGGGCTGCCTCCCCTCCCCCCCAGCTCAGGCTGTCCAGGGTCCCATCCAACCTGGCCTGGAGTGCCTCCAGGGATGGGGCACCACAGCTTCTATGGGCAGCAATGCCAGAGCCTCACTGCCCCCTCAAAAGAATCATAGAGTGGTTTGAGTTGAAAAGGACCCCAAAGTGCCTGTGCTTAGGGATAAAGCTAACATCAGCATTGAAAGACAATCCCTCTCCTCTCTTTTTGCACCACCTGGCTCATGATAAAATATCTCACATCATTTTCAGGTTACTTAACTCTGTCTATCATTCCTTTAAAAATATGGAACTGAAATAGAAATCCTCCTTTCCAAAGGAATAAAGGAAAATTTGCATAAAGCAAAGCCATTCATTCTACTGAACAAATTTCTCGCAGTTTGTAATTCATGTCAGCACCTTCAAAACAGCATTATTTCCGGCAAATTTATTATGCATCCTTTTTCCTTCTTACAGCTAGTCCATTGCACTCACACTGCAAACTGCATCATCCAGACTCTTACTAAAGAAGTGCATGTGCACAGGGGTTCCACAGCTGAACGAAGGCACAAGATGTTGGTGCCAAGACATGGCTGCAGCTGAGCTTGTCATAAGGAAGGGTCCAAGATCCAAGCCAGAAACATTATTTTCCATCTTCTCCCCAGAGGTATACAGTGCAGTCACAACACACCCAAACTGGAAAGAACTCACAGAGCGTGTCTAAAAAGGAGATTTAAGATTAGATATGGTTCTTCAGATAAAAAAAAAAAAATAAATAAAAAAGGACTGCTGTATGTTTTATTGCCTCAGCTATTTAGGACCGTTGGATCCCAAAGCCACCTCTCATGGCTGGTGGTATGCAGTCTGATAGTGATGTACCCACAGTGTTGCCTGTCTTTTCACTGCCTAATGTATCTGCAGCACTGAAACCAGGAGCTGCAGCTGAAAACAATGCAATGCTTTATGTCTGTGGAGGTAGAAATCCTACAGCAACTAGTAGCCTTGTACAGCAAAAGACCAATTTCAGAACAGTATTCCCTCCATTAAATAGGAAGAGCCCTTCAGCACTGAGCTGCAGGGGTTGGCTTTAAGAATGCTGGAGTGCATCTGAGCAGGTCAACCTCCTTTGCTTCCTTCCTGTAAATGCTCAGAGAAATGCAAAAGCTGTGTTTCATTTGAGCAATTCTTTTTTGCTCACTTCCTGAAAGAACTGCCAGCATGCAGGGCTGAATCCTCATGAAAACCAGCACAGCTTCACCAAGGGCAGATCGTGCCTTACCAATCTGGTGGCCTTCTATGATGAGCTGATGGCATCAATGGACAAAAGGAGGGCAACTGGTGTTATCTACAGGGAATTGTGCAAGGCCTCTGACATGGTCCTACACCACATCTGTAGTGGAAACGCTAAGTCATGGCTTGAACCAGTGATTGAGCACCTGGTGAGAGGGCAGGACCAACCCAGGGGAGTTCAGGTGCATGCAATGCTCCTGAGTGACCAAGCCAGGATCCACCCCTTCCCAGACCTCATTTAAGGGTTGGCAATAGAGTCAAGGGTATCTCTTTGCAGGTGTTTGTGTATTTGTGGCCTTTTAAGGGTAAGTAGGCTCTTTCCTTTATTTTTGCACTTTCTGCTTTTGTATCTAAGCAGATACTTTCTTTCTGTAGCTTGAGATCTTGCTGCTTTGCCATTTTGTTACCCTTTCCATTGCATTACAGCTTTCTTATATCTAAATTGGAGAGGTATGGATTTGAGTGGTGGATAGTTCAGTGGATAAGGAATTGGTTGGATGGTCACAGCCAGAGAGTGTTTCTTGAAGTGCTCAAGGCCAGATTGGATGGGGCCCGTGGCTGCCTGATCTGATGGGTGGCAGTCCTACTCATGGTAGGGGATTGAAACCAGATCATCTTTGAGGTTCCCTCCAACCCAAGTCATCATGTGAATGTATGAGAAGCCCCTATCAGAATAACTATTTCACAGAAAGCCCATTGCAAAATTCACAGCTGATGCTGCACTGGGTAATTGTGTGTTACCCAGCACAGAATCTGGCCGCTGGAGGATGCATTGCTGGAGATGCTGGCAGATATTTTGGGATGGAGAGGTCTTTCCAGTGCTATTTCCTTCTCTCTGCAGAGAGAGAGAGAGGCTTTTAACAAGAAGTGTGCTGTGACAATGTCAGCCCCTGGGAGGCATCTCCTTTGCCCCACTGCCTGTGAGCAGGGCTGTGGAGTGCCCCTTGCTGCTCTCCTTTTTAGGTGAAAGTAAGCAGTTACTGTTGTGACTTTCAGGAACATTCCTCTCTCAATTTACAGTGAAGTCCAACATAGTCCCTTGGTGCTTTAGAATCAGTGTTTTCTCTGCTGCTTGACTTTGGAATGATGTCTTTAACTATTAAGCAGCTCTGTGCCTCCCCAACTGCAGACAGGTGTAGGATTTGAGTTCTGATGCTACAAACCCATTTGAAGGCAATTTGCTCATGACCTTGTAAGTTTATATACCTGTTGTAGGAGCCCCACTTCTCAAGTTCTCAATGAGATGAAGCATGTTTCTATGTGATATCAGCTAGAACAGCAGTAAGCAAATATTTCTTCAGTCTGCACAGTGTCCAGCCTAGCTCTTGGCCTGCAGTGTTCACTCTCTAGGAGCCTGAAAATGGGCAGTTAAGAGAGCAGACACTCTCTTGTCTCTTTTCCCTATTTTCCCAGAAAATGGGAGAAATATTTTCTATCCAGGAGGTCAGTGAGGCTAGCAGACTTGTGCAAGATCATAGGATCATTCAGACTGTCGAAGACCTCAGGAGGTCTGCAGGCCAAGCGGAGTCAACAGGGGATTTGGATCAGGTGCTTTGAGCTATGCCCTGTAGGGTGTTGAAATTCTCTAAGGATGGAGACTCCACCATCTCTCTGGGCAGCTCATTCCGGGGCTTGACTATCTTCATAATAAAGTCTTTTTCATTATATCCAGCTTGAAGATCTCATTTCAACTTAAACATTTTACCCCCATGGACAGACATGAAATGTTGTGTTGCATCTCAGCAACAGCCTCCTTATGGGTAAGGGGTGTGCTGTTAGGTCCCTCTGGAGCCACTTGTTCACCAGTTTAGGAAACAAACAGACAGCTTCTCCAGTGTCTTTTCATGGGGCAAGTGCTCCAGCCCCAGACGATCGTGATGACCAGAGGAGAATGCAGTCTGCAGCTCCTTACTGCAAATTTGCTTCAGGCTTTGTTGTGGTTGAACTGCCTGACTCTGCTAATGGCGCAGGTCTACTTTAGCACACACTCATGCTAATCTTCTTGACGTTCATTTCTTCTGAGTTTGTCTTCCCTACTCTTTCCTCTCCAGATCACTGATGCCTGAGGTGTTTGGATTCTCTTTGATCTTTCTGTCTCTATGATGCCACTACATTTTTTTTTTTCTTTTGGAGTACAGGATGAGCATTGATGGGAAGGCATAGGCAGCAGCAGCGTGACTTCTCTGCTGGCTCTGCTGCTCAGCTGCTGCACAGTTTGGGGCAGCTGCCACGGAGCTGGCAAGTCCAGCTCCCTTCATTTCCATTTAGACTATTATAGCAAAGTGGACTGTGCCACCAGATACAGCCTCAGGGCAATGAGCCTGGGTTCTGGATTTTTAAAAATGGTTTTGGGAAGAAATTACATTTCATATTGTGGATGTTGAGGCAGAGAGGTTCAGATCAGAGGTGGGGGCAGAAACAATTCAGTATAAATTAATTTCAGGTGGCTCAGTAATAAAAGAGGAGAATATCTGTGTGGAGATTTTAAAGATAATATGAGAGGGTTTTTGTAAAGAGGAAAAGATATGGGGAATTACTACTTCAATCAATAATTCATTTATTCCTGCTTTCCCTAAGGAAGAGGGGAGAGTTGTGAGTTTTTGGTTTTTGTTATTTACTCACTTATTTTCTAACTTCTTAAACTCTTTAAGAATGGAGTTTCTTACACTCCATTTAGTTTAATCTTCCTGCAAATATTTGAACTCGCTGCAGTTCCCTTCTGAGTCTGTCCCCTGGCAAACCCAGCCAGACTCCTCTCACCTCCATAGGTCAGTATTGTTGCCTGTTGAATGTGAAAGATTTAAGAGTTGACTTGAGGAAAACAAGATAACTTATTTTATGCATGTGTGGATATACTGGCTGAAAGTCATTACACAATGTGACTGATCTCTGACAACTATCAATAAATGCATTTAGAAAAGGGCTGTGCTTGCAATGCATGTGCGTTGCAATCGTGGTGAGAATGGGTACCACCAACATCCATACTGGTGGGTCAGTGCTGTTTCTCTTGCTCCCAACAGCTGGTGTTAAATACATAAATAAAACTAGAGTCAGGCAGAACTGTTGTTAGGATGTGATGAGGATCTTAAACATACAAATTCTGCTTCTTGCCTGTTCCTCAGAAACACCAGAGAATGGGGAAGAAAATGCTGTCTTAGACTTCTTTCTAAACCTTGGCCTAGGGAGAATGGCATGTTTTTGCCTCTTTTTCCCTGAGGTATTGAAGGTGAAGTCTTCCTTTAGAGGATGAGACATTCCACAGAGGGTTGTGCACTGCCACCAGAATGCTGATTACACTCTGGAAAAATCACTTACTTTTAAAGCCAACAGATGCAGAAGAGATACAAGCAACTCTTGGTGTTGGCTAGCCCTGAATACCAGCTCTGGGGGCACAAGCTCTCAGTGTGCAGTTAGCTGCTGAGTGTCTCCTGCCTTTCTCCTGCACTAGCATCAGGGGATTGATGGAGGTGGGATGTGGGACTCAGCACCTGGCTCTGTTGCAACTGAAAGCAGAACTACCAGCAGACTTTGCTACCTTGCTTCCCATGTCCTTGCCAGGATGCTTCTGAATGCACTGCTCAGCCCTGTGCTGAGCATGCATACCTCTAGTCTGTCCTCACTGCAGCTCTGATTCTCTTCTCCAAGTTGCTGGAAAAAAAAGTGCCCAAGCTGCTCAACATGCTGTGACATTTAGCATTTTCCATGGCTTCCCTTGAGTTCCTCTAGGTGAGAGCATCTGTACCCATCCATCATCTCCTGTTCGGGAGTGAGGAGGGCTGCTCAGGAGCTAACCTGAAGTGCTGCAACTCTGATTTACAGATTTGAAGGGGTTTTCCATCACCCTGGATAGGGAAGCTGTAACTCAGAGTTCAAATCTAATGCCTTGATGGAGGAGGGCAGGTCAGCTGCAGAACCTAGGGACCTGCTCATCCCTGCCTTTTGCTGAAGTGTGTTTCCACATGAGCAGAAGATCTGCTCTGCAGAAAGACAAGCTTAGATGTGTGCTGGGAATAGCTGACTCTCAAGAGGGAATAGAGTAAGTGTACCCTTCAAAGGAGAAGTTTAGACTGCAAGAGATATTCCCACACAAGTGATTCCACCCTCCTGCTCCAACCAACTGTAATTAAGTCAACCTAAATGAAGCAGGGTTCACATTTTCTTCTTTAAATTGTCTAGAGGCTTTGCTGAGTTCTCCCCAGTCTTTAAAGACTCTTGGAGCAGTTTCAGATAATTGAATCTGATGAGTCACCAAGTGAGCCTAGATGACACCCAAGCCATGACTCCTGCAAGCTGCTCTTGTCTTTGGGCCCCAGTCATTATTTTGTCTATGACTTTTGATGTGTTTCTGGTCTCTTCACCTCCATGGTTTCTTATCTCTTAAGAATGGTGACACTTCACGTTAATACTTCTAATTCAATGCCCTGTTAAACTGAGAGGTCTTCAGAGCAGGGAATCTCTCATAGCTTCACAACAACTATTAGCCGCTCCAAGCTTGGAAATAATGCACACAGTTGCTCCCTACATATGAGCCATCAGCTTTGCTTTATTTCAAGTAAAATCCCAGCCACAGAGTTCTTAACACTGATATGTAGAGGTTTCTTTTACTAAATATCTATTTTTGCTCTCTTTAGTAGATTATGACCTTATAAATTTATGTAGTCACTGGGCATGTGTTCCCCAGAGAGATATCATTTTTCCATTTAACTTAAATAGAAAAAAGGCAAAGACTTCTTACCCAGAACTCCATGGAGTTGATGTTAAGTCCTGCCTTTCACAGGAGGTTTTCACATGACTTTCTTGCATGTCAGCTCTGTTTTTGTTGCACTGCTCAAGCATTTCTTCAGAGAGTAGGTGTTGGCAGAGTCCCAAACCAATGAGTAAGAAAATCGAGCCTTGAAAAATAGTCTAGAAAACAAAACAACAAAAACAATAAACACACACACAAAAAACAACCAGCTAATTGGCTTCCTGAAAGTTTTGTGCCCATTTGCTGCTGAGTTTAGGAGTAGAGACTTTTGAGGGGCAGTTCTGTGTGTGTGTGTGTGTGTGGGGAAAAAGCAGTTTCAGGTTAAGTGTTGAGAAATACTCTATAATCTGCTCAGACAGCTGAGTTTCAGAACTATCAAATATATGTATCAAATAAATTATGAACAATGTATAGATCCCAACTTATTTCCCATGTGATTTTGGTTCATTTGAAGCAAGAAATAAGTTTATAAAAGGGATGATCAATCAGTGCATCACTGGGGAAGAGCAACAAAAACTCATTCATTGCATTATGCCTTTGGAACAAATAGCACAGACCAGCCAGATATTTTTTTGAAGTGGGAAGCTGCTTTCACCCAGGGGGAGCAACTCTGAAGCACCTAATACAGTTGTATGAGGAAGATATGCACTGAAATTTGGAAAAGCTTAACAAACAAGATGGTAGGGAGAGTTTGCTTCTCCATATTCTATTGGCATCTTTGAAATAACTGGAAAACCCATCCCCAGGCAGCAATGTAAATCAACTTTCACTGGATAACCAATAAGTCCAGGTGCTTAAGGAGAAATAAACAACAGAAATAGCTCTGGTTTTATTGCAGCGTCTGTAATTCGGTCAGCTAGTGGTTCTTGCAGCCTTTATGTATTAGTAGTGTCCTGCATTCTGAAGGCAGAAAAGAGGACCTCTGTGGTTGGAGGTCCCTGTCCTTTGCCTGGGCTGTGGTGATTGCTGTGACAGACCATTGTTGTTTCAGGTGTGAAAGTAGGAAGGTTGTCCAAAGATCTGTGATGAATATGCTTCTGGTGGCTACTGCTGTAGGAGGGTGCCCAGAGCAGGTCTGCTTTCCTTTCTTCACCAGCCAGAAAACACACTGACAGTGAGAAGGAAGGAGGCTGGGAGGTAGAAGTAGTTCCAAAGATTCTTGTAGGAAACTTTAAATGTACTTAGCTGCCTGCTTTCCTCCAAGGGGAAGAAGGGTTTGTGTGCAGGGAAGGTACTCAGCTTACATCACTGGAGCAGCAGCAGAAGGATATTGTGGTTTTAAGCCTCATAGAGCTGTACCTCCTGAGCAAGCAGGACACTGAGCTACTTTGGCTACGTTTAGAGGATGGTAGCTGTGGGCCAGTTCGGTGGTCAGCGGGGGCAGAGAAACACTGGAGACGGAGATCAGGTCTGCCTAGGATCTGAGTTCTCCAGCTTACGAGTTCATAGAATCACAATATCCCAAGTTGGAAGAGACCTGTAAGGATTACCAAGTCCAACACCAGGCTCCAGACAGCACCACCCAAATCTGATGTCTGAGAGTGGTGTCCCAATGCTCCCTGAGCTTTGGCATTGGAGCTGTGCCCACCGCCCTCTGGGGCTCACGCCCGCCTGACCCTTCCCTGCTGCAGCTCTATGCTGTCCCCATAGAGCAGAGCTCAGTGCTGCCCCCTGCTCTCTGTGAGGAGCTGCAGCCGCCACGAGGTTTCCCCTCTGCTCTGGGCTGAGCAAATCCTGGGGCCTCTGCAACCTTCTCCATCTTCATAGTCTTTGCAATTTTCGTTCTGCTATTCACCAAAGAGGTACCCAACAGGACTCTTTTTGGCAAATCCTTCCATGCCTATGCTTGCAGAGGAGAAAGAAAGACAAGGGCAATCTGACCATGACTTTTCTTTCCTTGCCTTTTTCTTCTGCTTGTCCTCTTTATGACTAGGTAGATCACTATCATACAGATGATCATTACCAGCAGGAGATAGGTCTCAGGAAATATTGTGGACAGGAATCCAGGAGGTCACTCCCTGTCCCACTGCCTCCAGACAGCATCAGCCCTCTTTAATCCATTCCAGCTAGCTTGGCCTTAGAAGGCAGCAGTGCCAGGTATTAAGCATGGTAGCAAGGAAGTCTCAGCCTTCTACAGGATTGAAAGTGCTCTGTAATCTAAGCTGCATTAAAAATTACATTTCTTTACCTTTCTATGAACAGATGTATGAAGGGTTGTAAGAATTCTGCAGATCTTTGTGCAGGAGAAGGCAGACTGAGATGGCTGGAGAGCAAGCACTAAATGAAGGTGCAGAGTTCAGGCTGCAGGTGAGGATGCATCGGTCCCCCGCACAGCAGCTGGCAGCTCCCTGAAATCTAAAGATCAATGGAGCTTTATCAGTTGAGAATCCAACCTTGTCTCTTTGACATTACTTATTAAATAGCAGAGTCCTTTATAAATATCTTAGGGCTGCCACTGAATTGATCAACTGGCTTGTTCAGCAAAAAAATTCATTAGCTTTCCTGGTTTTCTCATTATGGGAGTGCCCAGCTTGCAATCTCTGCAAAATCACAGCTGATTTCTCCCCAGAGCAGTACTCCAGCACACAGATTTTGTCTTCATCCCTGGACATCAGCAGGGCCTATTGATTTACCACCGGATATCGCTGCAGTGGGAATAGCTCAGTCTATACCCTTCGTCTCTCATGCAGGCAAGTGAGATCGTGCAGTGTGGATGGGACAGGTGAGGGTCTAGGGGATGCAATTTGTGGCTTTCTCCCTGCAACTCTTTGTGGAGATAGTAGGTTGGTTACTGCTGGGTGAGCACTGAAGGGAGGTGGCAGTGCAGAAAGGAAGTCATCAGAGGGACAAAGGGGGCTGCAGACACAGGGCTGGCAGTGGCCAGGGGCTGGAGCAGGGAGTAGCAGGCTGTGGTTGTGGGCTGCCACAGGCAGAAATGAAGAAGAAATGAATATTGGTGTTGAAGCAAAGGGCTCCCTGCTTCGATGAGGAGTGATGAGGAGAACCATACCTCACAGAAGGGGGATGAGATTTGTGTGTTGGAAGAGTAACTAAGAAGGAAATAACTCTGCTAGCCAGAGATGGCTCCTTTTATCTATAACCACTGCTGCGAGGTACCTGGAAGCACTGATTCTCTCAGAAGAAATTCAGGTGTCTCCTACTGGAGTAAGGGTCCTCTCTACTACTAGCATTGTTTTAGCATCAGGCAGGATTGCTTCCTTTGCAGCAATTATGATCTCAGGTTGTTTTCCTTCACATCCCTTGGGCCACGTTAATGTTTCTCTTCATGCTCAGCTAAGCAGCTGATCGATTCTTCCTGGGGCTTTCCCTGTATTGGCGCAGGCAGGGACTGAGCATCACTCAGAACACAGCAAAAGTCAATTACCACTGCGAGACACACAGCTGCCTACAGCCAGAATATTTCCTTTTCCAGCTGCTCTGCCTAAATCCCCATCACTCTGACAGCAAGAGGTGGTGCTTTATTGCTTCCAAATTAGAAGATCTGAAAGAGGAGAGGATGGAGATGCTGCATCTGGCATCAGTTCTTCAGCTCTTGCATTCATCCACCTGTGGTCTGGGCAGCCTGAGGAAAATGTGTCCCTCATCCTGTGGCTCCCAGTGGTTGGTGGGGTGGTTGAGGGATCATTCCTTTCAACAATGATGTCTTCATACACTGGAAAACACCTCCTCATCAGTTACAGCTTTTGTGATCTTACACATATGCACACGTCACAGTGTTCATGTGCAGGCATGCAGTTATGAAAGCAGGTGGTTTGTTAAAAGCATGATAATACTTCGCTTAGACAGGCAGAAGTGATTTGGCAGCCGTATGGAATAGCCTTTAGGATTTCTCAGCCTTAAAAAAGGCTCTTTGTGGGATGCAGCCTCTAACCAGGACATCAGATTTAATAACTTTCAGTGGGATTTTTTGAAGTGCCTCAGATTTGTTAGAAGGACATTTCTTATCCTTAATGATTTAGGCTCCTAA
Organism: Pavo muticus; assembly: GCA_016647715.1. Taxonomy (NCBI): domain Eukaryota; kingdom Metazoa; phylum Chordata; class Aves; order Galliformes; family Phasianidae; genus Pavo; species Pavo muticus. The sequence goes on along the minus strand of JACDJE010000125.1, from coordinate 1,090,232 downwards.
ATTATTTAGGTTCCTTTGATTATCTCAGCACTAATCCTAGTGAGGACCAAACCAAGATCTCTAACAAGCACTGTGCTGCAGTACCCACCCTTTGCCCCCCCCAGGAGTGGCTGTTCTGGTCAGGAAGGGAGCTGATTAATCCTGCATCACTCACCTACCTGGAGATAACCATTCTGAGTGCCTCCCATTGCTTTTCCTCCTGCTTGAAGATATAAAACATACTCAATGAATGCACAGCAATGAAAGATTGAAATTTTTGTACTTGGACAAATAGGGAATTCCCACAGTAAAATACCGCTAGTTCAGTAATACCGTGTCCTAGAATGAACTGGGGTCAAAAGTTTTCAGTATATGCCCTGGGACTTCAGGTTCAGTATCTCAAGATACATTCCTTAATGCACAGTTTTCTCATTAAATACCTAACAAACACTTGCATGACTCCCTGCAGTGCTCACAGCTGGGTGCAAATTTAGCCAGCAACCAGCAAATGCAAATCTTTGGCTCAAGCACGTGGGGAAATTACATATGTGCTGAACAGTGAAATGTGCACGTTTTGAATATGATTTGTGCCTCTTAAGTCCAAGCAGAGAAGTTCCCAGAGAAAAGCAGTATGCGCTCCACAACCTTTCCTGCAAGTCATTAACACTGCAGCCCAGGTGTTACTGTGCCTGCTAACACTACTCAGCAGTGCTGACCACATTATCACATCTCTCTTTTACTATTCTTGAATGAATAGCTCAGCCCTCTCCCTGACTTTGCAAAATCAGTAAAAAGGTCATGGCAGGAATCCGTGTGATTCTCTCCTAAATGATCCCGTGAGGTCAAACACAGATCAGTACGTGGAGTGCTTGCCATTTTTACAGCAGGAATGGAGCAGATAGGAGTTTATTTTCTGACAGCACTTCCAGAGCACAGGATCTCACCCTGCATTCCAGCTGTAGTAAAACAGGAAGCTTTCCAGAGAGTAGCTTTTGCCATCAGAAATCACAATTTTTGGAAAGTGAATGCTTTTATGAGAACATGTTGACTTTGATTATGTTTGAAATGGGAAGAAATGTTGCAGTGAGTTGTTTTTAATTTGTCGTTTTCCTTTAAACAATGCCAGCATGCTCCTTCTGAAAATTCTGGCCTTGACTTCTTCACAGATGTTAAAAGGAAACAGCACCATAACATGTGGAAGATTGAGAATGCATAAAAATCCACTGCCATGAAAATGTAGATTTTCCTCTTCAGACTAAAGTAAATTATATTTAACAGCTATGTTAAAGCAGAACCTATTCAAAACTTTCCATGTTGTGAAAGATAAATTCAGAATTTCACTCCAATGTGTTCCCAAGTACAATGTGGCTGTGTAGATGGACAGAAGTACTGAAGGTGTTGGACTCCAACCAGTTATGCTGTGGAACTTCTTCCTGCTTGGTGTGGTAGCCCAAAGATGTGTGCTTGGGCTCAGAAATTGCTTCAGTAATTTGAAAGAGGAAAAGGTAATTGTGGACTATTAAACGTAGAGACACTCTGGTTTGAAACCAGGAATCAAAAATCATGGGCGTTGAGGAGAGTGGCTGGAGACAGGGAATGAAAATGCGTTTGCTCTGATCTTGTAATCTCTATCCATCTGCAGGTTATGGGCCTATCTCAAATTTTTGGTGTTTTCATTGCTATAGATAGAGGTTACAGGGCATGGGGTGCACCAAATTGCAAGCTCTCTCTGCCCTGGTCAGCTCATTTTACAAGCATTGTGTCTTATTTATGCATGTTCTAAGACTGATCTGATAAATTTATTGGGGTTGGAGATAAGGGATATATATGCCATGAGAGGCTGTATAGACATGCTTTTCTGAGCAGCTAGAAACTAAGATCTGTGCTGCTTCCTACCTAGAGTGTCCTGTTGGCTGTCCGTGCTGCCAGTTTGACTTGCAAGAGTGTTCCTTGGGAACATTCTATGGTGGTATCTCAGAAGGTTGACCCCTGGTCTGAGGGTCTGGTGAGCCCTTAAGAAATACCCACTTAGGAAGACAGGAATTCAAACGCTTCTGAAAACAGGTAGAAGAAATTTGGCAGAAGGACAAGGAATATCTGAAGAGGAGACAGATGGCAGAATTCTCCTGTTGCCATTTAAAATTCTAGTCACTTTCTTGCTGATGCTTTTGTCCATCATCAAAGTGGAATGGGATCAGAGAGCCATGAAGAGGAAATACATTATACTTTTTTTGTCCTATATCTGGGCATGAAAGGTAATGGAGAAGCTATCGTGCACCTGCTTTGGCTCCCTGTGGTAGATGAGGAGAACTCTCTTCCAGTTATGCAGCTGCTGTTTGGGCTGCTCCTTGCAAAGATGACCCTGAATCCGTTAGGTCAGCAGGAGGCTTCTTCCTTCCCTAAGGCATCCATTTAGAGGTCTGAACATCAGGTAGGTGTATATGATCCTAATGAAACCGTGATCAGACTTCTATGCTTCCAACTCCAGTCAAGCTAATATGTTTATATATCTTATATCTTCTACCTTCTAAGGATGGAACAGAACTCTAATTCTGAGTAGGTTTTTAGCTTAGTTTTCTGTGAAATTGCATATAGCAGATGATATGTGTGTATACTTGCACAAGCAGATTTGTGCATCTCAGATCTATATATTTGAGCCTCATTTCAGTAGAATTTGAAAAAATAGTGGGGAATTTCACAGTGTTAGTTTAAAGTAAAGCAACCCTGCCAATGCTATCTGAAGGAAAGGATACAATATCTGACTGGGAAATCAAGAAGTCGCACAAGTGGTAGTTGTCATAGAAGCATCCATGGGAAGAAACTTCCAAACTGAAGCAGTTAATCCTCCATGGTATATTCTCCCATGTGGCCTTTCAGACGCCTTTAGGAACTAGCTACATAGCTGGTGAAAACAAGGTAGCTGGTGCCCAGGCTGTTCTTTGTGTGTCAGTAGCTACCAAGCATGCCCTTGTCCTTTGTCAGAGAACTTGGATCACTCTTGCCCTCTAAGAAGGAGATTGAGACTTGATCTGATAGGAGATAGTATACGCCCTGTTTACATAGGGTATTTGGGCCACAGGATTATTGATTATGCCCTAATGCTCCGACAAACACGATATGGCACGAGGGCTGCCAGCAGTCAAATAATTACTGCCCTTTCAGAGTACAGCACTTGAGCATTGTGGTATAATTCCTGATGTGACAAGTTTGATCTCTGGACTATTTAGGCCCTGCAGGGAGGAATAATAACGTTAGGTATTTGAGGTCTCACTCATGTCACAGAGGTGATAGTGTACCTTGAACTCAGCATCTCTGTTACAGCTTCCTCCAGTGGAGCTATGCAGCATACAGTTTTCTCTCAGCCCTTAGAGGGAATTGGGCTATGTGGCAGCATGGTTCATCTGTCCAGTTTCAGCTCATCATGGCTAATGTTAATGGTGCTGTAAAGGTGCCCAGTCAACAATGCCTGTGCAGGGTGGTCACATTTCAGGTATAGTTACCAGTGGTATTGGTTGCCCCAGGATGCCTCTTGGAGTGGAGGTCACCAGTTAGCATTGTTTCCACAGAGAAGCAAAGGCACAAGTCCTGGGTTGGTGGCAGCACTGAGTGACGAATGATTGTCAAAATGAATCAGCATAGGGTCTTCAATTAAGCTGATTTCCACAGAAAGAGTGTAACTACCTCCAGGAGAGGTATCAGCTGGTAAAAGGCTATTAAATCCACCTGAGAAAGAAGGAATAGTATTTTTTTTTAATTCAGGCTTCCTCCATCTGTTGTGTTAATTTCTTGCCTTCGCTGCTTTTAAACTACCAATCAATAGTCTATTCGAAGGCTGGCCTTGGCCCTGCAGCACAGAACTCAGCAGGTGCCAGGTGGGAAGTAAAGTATTGCTCATGGACAAAGAGAACTGTAACCTGAAGTCTGTTTCCATTGCCTTTCAACTAGAGAAGTATGGCTCCCTGCAGAGAGTGTATCAGCCCTGGGGTGAACCTTGTTGGTTACAGCCAACTTTGCAGCCTTATCTTAGTGGCCACAACAAGTAGGAGGGGCTAGGACTGGAGGTCAGCCAGCTCCCATTCCTCTCTTTCCCCTCCCTTGATGTGCTACAGGTAGTCCTAGGGCCGGATTAAAGATTTTGACGTTTACCTGCCACCTAGTGACAGACATCGGCAGACAAAGGCAGGTCACCTGCTTCATCTCACGTGTACATGGGCTGATGTTCTGGGTAAGACTTATCTGCTCTGCTCCTTGCAGTCCCAAGTTGACTCAGGAGCAAGAGAAGTGAACCAGAGGACTAAGCATGCCTAAATCTCCTGTGGAAAAAGTATCAGAGTTAACAGGGTATGTGTGCCCTGTGGGATTATTTGCCCCACTCAAACCAGTAGTGGAATAATGTTACCTCTGGAGTACAAGTCTACTGATGTCACCACACTCCCGATCATGTTAAAACTCAGACAAAAGACGTACATTCCCCTCCCCGCCCTTCCCCCTGAAAGTTTCTATCTTGTCCCCATTCATCTCAGTGCCTGTTTTCTCAAATTTAGCAACAGAAGTTGAATTATTGAAAATCAAATTATTTCATGTCTCCCATTATTCTGGCAGCAACATAATGGCTTTTGACAATGAGCTGTCAATCAAGTTTTAGAGCCATCAGCAGTAGGCAGGAGAGAGAAAGATTCAAGGATTTCCAGCAAAAGCTGAAAATATCTCTAATGAAAGGCCAAGTGAAATCCTTTCCTAATGAAAGCACCAACTTGTAACCAGAAACTGTGTGCTTTCAGAGTGCCTTTGCCTGGCATTTTTCTGATCGTTCCCAGCTAAAAGATGATGATGTATCTTGGACTCACATTGCAGTTTAATTGGTGTCCAGATGGCTTTCTGCACAGTGTTTTAGAGGCTGCATTTGAATACATAGATTCCTCTTGACTGGAAGTGCTTTATATAAAGCACAAATGCAATGTATGTGAATGATGTTGGCTTCTGATCAGTCCATGCCACGTAGCCTCGTGATTTAAGTGTTTGACAAGATCAGAACAAATGAAGGGAGCAAAATGCTGGCATGGGTTCCTTTGAAACATAGTCATTTTAAAATACTTAAGGTTATCCAGTAATCTCCAACTCCACTTTTACCACTGGTTTTCATGAATTAACTTTCAAGGGAAGGAAAGTGTCCAGCATGGGGAGAAGAGATGGAATTTTGCTGCTAAAATGACAAAAATGTGTACAAAACCTAGGGCTGTAAATCAGCTGTCTGGGAAACAGGTTAAACCCTGAAGAGTTAATCTATCAAAACATCTTGCATATCTTGTTTGTCCTTTTCTCAATTTTGCTGTTTTTTGCCCTCTTGCCATCTGAAGGATGCTTTGCCAAGTCAAGATTTAAGTGTTAAAGACTGCCTGGGAAACTGCATCGATTTATGTCTCTCCTCTTTACTTGCAATTAACTGTTGAGTGTGTTCAAAATGAGTGCCCACTCAGTGTGCCTGGATGATTTGAGTGCCACTACTTAGACAGCAGAATCCAAGAAGGCCATGAAATACTCAAAATATTTCTTTTGTTATCTCTGGTATAAAATGTCTGTCGCTAAGCCCAGAGTGTCTCTAAATGTTGCTCAGACTTCTTGGTTGCTTTTAAATTTTTATATGGTATTTTTCCAAGACTTCATGTTTTCAAACAGAAATGAAGCACTTAAGAAATGATTTGGAAGAAGGCCCCTTCAACTTTCAAGTGCAAAGTCTGGAGCAACCATTATTTGTTGAAATTCATTTTGTTATAAAGACCTGTAAATGGATTTGAGGTGATCGAATTTCAGATGATCTTACTTTCTCACACCATGCTTGGCAAACTAAAAGCTAGGCAAACACAAATGAAATCACTTTGGGCCAAAGAACATTTTACCCAGAATAGAAGATAATATCTTGTGCCATAAGAACTCTCTGGATTGTGATAAATTTGAGGCTCAGGAAAATGACCCTACAGTGGGCTAAGGGGTCTAGAAATAAATCTGTGCAATTGTGGTGGAGAAGGTAAAACAAAAAAAAGTTGGATATATGTTGAGTTTGGTTGGATGTGTTCCCTCCTGCTATGGCAGTTAGTTGGTGGATGGACTGGTGTGCTGCCTCACGCTTTGTTGTTTTGAAAAGGACCCACGTGTATTATCCAGTGCTGGCCTAGCACTGGTAGAGCTGAGCTCGAACACCTCCAGGGACGGTGAGCCCTCCATATCCCTGGGCAGCCTATGCCAATGAATCAGTGCTCTTTTGAAGAAAAACATTTTTCCTAATACCCGAACTTAACCTCCCCTAGCACAACTCAAGGCTGTTCCCTCTCGTCCCTCCTTAACCTTCATGAGAGGAACATGAGTTGTTGATTACTATGTTCAGATGGAGTTTTCGCAGCCTAATGCCAAGAAGGTCAGATTATTTGTCCCATCTCAAATCTGGCTGTACATGTGGCATGAAGGCATAGATCCTGGTACCAGTGGTGCAGAGGGAAACTTCTGTCTTTGGTAGGGAAACAGTGGCAATGAAAAGAAAAATAAATCATGAGAAGTTCTTGAGAAGCAGATGTCATTTAGGATTTGAAAGTTTCCAGCAGGGATGGGGTGGGAGACCGGCTCTGGTTCCCATCCTGTCCCACAAAGCATGGGAAAACGGGCAGAGAACAAAAGCAGTAGATGGCATATTTCAGATTAAATGTATATACTTTTTTCTCCTCCTTTTAAAAGTACAGCCAATTCATTTCTGTAATATTTGATTGAGGCCACCTGAACATGTTTTTGAATAAATTTCAGAATAAAGGATAATCAGCTTTTGGGAAGGATACAGGTCCACTTGTCACAGGGCTGCACTTGGGTCTGGAAGAAACTTTCTATGAAGACAGTTTATCCTCATCTGCTTCATAGAGATTGTTGCTGCTGTAGGATTTATTATTCTGTAAAACACGGTAGCCATTCTTCGAATTTTATTTGCCAAAACACTCACCTGTGTAATATGCGCATATATGAGAGCACCGTGTATCCTCACTCTATGCTCATTTATCACACTTTCAGTTAGAGGACCATTCCCAAAGCATCAATTAGCCCTCTTGCCCTCAGAGCGTGGCTGATGGCTGCCTTAGGACAGGGCTCATTGAAACCGAGCCAGGCTGAATCGAAGTTAATCAGCACATGGGCGAAAAGTCCTGCTTCACTAATCCAGGCATGGTGAATCCAGCAGAGACATTCATTTCAGTTTCCTGGCTCTCTGGGGGAAGGATGAATGACAGACTCTGGAAAGAACTTGTGCCATTGAATTCTTAAAATGTACTTTCTTTCACCTTAGCATTGTCAAGCTTATGAGTTCAAAGAGCAGGAGACAATGCCTCAAATTTGTAGGACAGGCTCAGAACTCATTCTCTTGTATTCTCTTATAAAAGATGATAAATCAGGGGTTCTTCTTATTTGCCCTCTGGGATTTGAGGCTGGAAATGCAATATAATCAGCTCTCCTGCTGGCATAGATTTTCCACGGATCGGTTGTCATGAGCAGAACAGAGATCGCTGTTGCAAAGTGAATCAATGCTCAATAAAGGTTCTGAACATATGCAGATATGATTTATTCTTACTGTGGTCTATGAGTATGTTTTTGCACATTAGGAGAGGATAATAATCTCTAATAGAGAGAACGTTTTGTGTGGACCATAGCAAAGCCCTTAACAGACCCCCGTATAAAGTCCTGAGCAGCATAGGATATGATAACCAATGGCTTTCCAAACACTGGTCCCTGAAGCACATTCCTCCCCTTGCCTGACTGTGGCTGAAGATCAAAGCACAGTGATTTCTTTCATGAGAAGTAAAGCAAATGGTAATAACATTATGTGCCTCTTCTTCCTCTTTGGTGTTTCTACTAATAAATGTCATCAACAAGGAAATACAGTGTGAGTTCTGAGACCTCTGCTTTGCTTTTCAGAGATTGATGCTTTACTGATTGGTTAGCATAGATTTCTATTTTTATATATATATATATATATATATATATATTTCATGAGAGGAGCCAAGGGAGGCACATATTTAAATGTGCCTTTTAAGTTTTTTAAATAGTAATCCTAGGACCTCAGTGATTCATTACCCAAATGTTTATATGCTGTGCTTGCAATAGCTGTATCTGTCATGCCAGGAGCATAGGGAATGTGAGTGTCCAACTGGACACCCCAGCCCTCTGCCTTGAGACCTTCATCTGATGGACTGCAAAGTTAGGGAGAGGCAGTGGAGGTACAGGCAGCCACACAATTGGCCAGAGCAAACTCGTGAAGACAGGCTTGTTCACCACTCCCTCTCTTTTCTGAAATGATCACTGTGCACATTCGCACTGTGCACATAAGAATTTTTATTTTGCTTTATTTCTATGTGGTGTTTTGATAGTGATGAGCTGAGCAGATGGATGGAGAACAAGATTATCTGGCTGATTCTGACATGCTGTGCCATGTCAGATGTGGATGCCGTCAAGCACTACTGAAATTACAGCTCTTTGTCTGGATTCATCTCTCCTTTGCATAGTCCTCATCTGGGACGTCTGGGTGGAATCAATAAGCAAGCCAACTGTTCTCTGCTCCTGCTTTCTGGGAAGACTACAAGCCCAAGGAAAGTGATAAAAGGTTACAACAAAATCAGTGTCACTCCAGCATTCGAAAAGTAAGGGACAGTCCCCTGGTGGTGTCTCCTCACTCATTACTGGGTTGAAATAACAAAGTTACGCTCAGCCACCTGGCAATGCCAAGCAAGTGCAGAGGGGGGATGCACAGAGCATCACACATATGCCCATCTCAGGGCAGGGTCGGCAACCGCAGCATGGAGCCAGGGAAAGGCTATGTGCTTCAGGAGACAGATTCAGTGCAGAGTATGCCCAAGTCACCTTTCCAATTTTTGACCTGGGGGAAGCAGAGTGAGATTGCAGAGAATCAAACTGGTGACTGCAGCAAGGTTGCACTTAAGAACAAGCATACTGATTTTTTGCGCAATCACAATGTTGCACTTTCCAAAGCCTGATGCCTACTGCGGATAAAATACTGTAGCAAAAGCTTGGGAGGGTGCAGAAAGAGCCTGGTTGACAGGAGAAGGTGGAGGAAGGGCATGGCTGTTTGGTGCAAGCTGGCAAGCCGTGCCGAGAGCCAACCTGGGTTAACAAAGCGCAAGAGCAGAGCCAGACTGACATGGCCAGCCAGACAGCAGAGCCGAACAGGGAAATCCAATGATCCCTCTGAAGGATGTCTCCTGTCATAGTTGCTGTTTCAGATGTCCTGATGAAAGAGACTATAAAAGAGCAATGTTGCTTCCCAACTAATGCCAGAAATCTCTGCTTTTTCTTTTAAAGCCCTACAGCTCCTACCTGCTCTGCTGCAGGTATCATAGAATCATAGAGTCATTAAGGTTGGAAAAGACCTCTAAGATCATGATGTCCAACGACCAACCCCTCCTCACCATGCCCAATAACCCACATCCTTCAGTGCCACATTTCCACATTCCTTGAACACCTCCAGGGATGGTGGCTCCCCCACCTCCCTGGGCAGCCTGTGCCAGTGCATCACCTCTCTTTCTGAGGAGAAATGTTTCCTGACATCCAGGCCATTCCCTCTTATCCTATCACTGTTACCTGGGTGAAGAGGACAACTCCCACCTCGCTGCAAGCTCCTTTCAGGCGGTTGTAGAGAGCAATATGGTGTCCCCTGAGCCTCCTCCAGACTGAAGCATCCCACTTCCCACAGCCTCTCCCCATAAGATCTGTGCTCCAGACCCTTCACAGCTTTGTTGCCCTTCTCTGGACACACCTCAGGGCCTCCCTGTCTTTCTTGTACTGAGGAGACCAGATGTGGAGTATATCTTTAAGACCTGAGATCCAGCTGGGTCTATACATGAACAGATAGGGGGTGCATAAAAGCTTCACTGTCTCAATACTGTCCTTTCATTAACTTCAGGTATAGCTGTAGAGGTGGCCAGTACTGGAACCATACTGGAACCATACTGGAACCATGTTTCATGGGGAGGAAAGGGACAGCCAGCATGCTCTATGCAAACCTTAGAAAATAAGCAGGCAATCAGGCTGCAGGAGCGGCCAGAGCTGATGGACTTGCAAACATCGGCCATCTGAGAGCAGAAGGAAAGGGTAAGCCAAGCTCTCTGGTGAGAAAGAGTTCTTTTGTGGCTGTTTTTGCAGGAATAGAGCCATTTTAATGCTTCAGCATCTTTTGCAAATACCTTAGAGTAAAATGCCGCAGCAGTTTTGACTGCCCAAATTGAAGCTTCGTCTCTGTCTTCTGTTTGCTTTGGCTAGAAATGAGGAAGAGATCTCCTTTCCTTCTAAAAAACAAATCAGTTTTTTTAAGCAGCCATGAAAGCAAGTAGTCTCAAGCAGAAGCTTACTTTTCCTTGCATGGCAAGTTAAACTTCTGTACATCCTTCTGGCAAACACACTGTTCTGCAAGCTCAGCCCTTCGCTTTCAAACCCTCTGCCTCTCCCCAGAGTGAAAGGTGCTGTGGCAAAGTGTTTCCATGGGCTGCATGTCCTGGTCTCTGGTTTTGCAGCAGAGTGTGGCTGTTTGTCATCGTCATGCAGAACAGAGAAACCCTGTTTCAGGCTCTCCTCACTACAATCAGGTAGCACAGTGGGTGCTTCATTAGCAAAGCTGCCCAGATATGTGGCTCTGTGTGGCATGTTGATTAATTGGACTTCCCTTTAATTTCACTTTTCAGCATCGCCTGCGTGGTCACTGCAATGTGGGGAAAGGGATGTGCAGAGTCAGCTGAAATTTCTCCCTGACCTCTTGCAGCAGTGCTGCAAGGGGAGAGAAAGGGAGGAAGTGTGCTGGTTGCCATAGTAATATGCCACTCTGCAAAAACAGGCTTCTTTCATTTTGTCTCCTTTGAGATTTCACCCACCAGCCATCTCAGGGCAGGGTGGGCATTGCAGGGAGGCATTTAAAATCACTGTTACTCTCCAGACTCGTTAGCAGGAGTGATGGGAACACTTCAGGCTCCATTTAGGAAAGCAAATGCTTGAACAAGCATGAGATTCATTGAAGTACTTGCCTACATGCCCTGCAAATATGGGCCTTGGTAACAATTCCTGCTCACACAGGTCCCTGCAGCAGTCCTAGAATGGTAAACTCCAGACTTTCGTATTTAAGATGTAATACCAGTTTGTTTTGTTTTGTTTTGTTTTGTTTTGTTTT
>JACDJE010000125.1:922978-1078979 GCA_016647715.1 Pavo muticus | reverse complement strand
CGGCGTCTCTCTGAGATGCTCTAAAAGTAACAAGTTCCCTGATTCCAACTGACTCCAGCAGAGAATCTGCTGATTTCAAGTGGAACATCAAAGCTCATTGAGATAGAAGTAACTCTTCAATTCCTGCCTCAGTTCTCAACACAATATCAAAGTCTGGGACTGGACTCATGCCAGGTACTGTCAGAAGTAATGAAATGGATATTCTTTGCTTCAAGTTGGGAAGAATTTCTAATGAAAAAAAAAAAAAGAAAGAAAGAAAGAAAAGGAAAAACATGTCCTGCATTTGTTACAGGTATTTTCTTTAATGACACATTCATGTTACCTCATTTTCATTAATGACACATTCCTCAACTAGCCTGGCAAATGTTTACTACTGTAGAGTTCTTGTACTTTTTTCACCTCAAATTTCTTTTTCTTCTGTCCTACTGGGCTGAAAATTGGATAAAGATGAAGGGAAAATGACTTGAAGGCAAGCCAAGGAGGGTCAGAAGAACATGGCAAGGATCGTGAAAAGGAGGGACCCACCAGGGCTGGGAATACCGAGGAGGAGGCAAAGCAGCAGCAGATTTATGACCACCTGGTGAGAAGACAGATGGAAGCTGGGCAGCTTTTGTAGAAATGTCCTGTGGATTGAACTGGGCAGGAAGGGAAGGTGACAGCAACCAGAGAGGCTTCTTGGAGTAAAGCTCTGCAACAATTTTGCAGCTGGAACATTTTCCCCAGAGTGCAAAGTAAATCCATCAGTGCCTCCACACCAGGTAAACTCCTCTTGGCTTTGCCACGATATTCATATCAGAAGGAAAGCAAGGAAGAAGTAAGTTCCCTTTTGGTATTTTGAAATGGAACATTAACTTCAAACCTCTCTCCTTGGATGCCAACTTCATTTGTTTTTTAAAAAAGGGAGAAAGAATATGGTTGATGCACAGAAAAATCTTTTCCCTGTTGATTCAATGTTTCATTGAAATTATAGGAACACTTTCATGCTTGTTGGAAATACTAAGACCATTCTTGTTGGGGAGAGATCTGAACAGTCTTCTTAACGTTGGATGTAGTCACTGTTAGCAAGGCAGGAGGAAATGTTATGGCCCTCAGTTGCTTCCATTCTGGAAATCCCACTCTAGTCTAAAAGCAAAACTTCTAAGATGAGTCTTCGTGGGCTGGTAGTTTTGTGGCAAAATGCAGTAGGCATGCGTTCTGAATGGAATTGGGTGAATGAGTGGGAGGAAAGACCCTGAGGGTGGTCAAGCACAGAGATGGCACTTCTGGCTCAGGAAGGGTTCTGCTACAGGCCTGGAGGCCAAGAGAAATTAGTGGAAAGTATTGCTGCATGTGCATCTGACTACTATCCTTCTTCCGAGTCATCTGTATTCTCAGTGCCAGACAGTGTGCTGCATCAGGTGCACTTCTGGTCTGACCACAAAATCCCACTTGCATTCTTATTTTAAGCTTTTATGAAGACACAGAGAACAGGCAGAGAATGACAAGAGATCCAGGCAGAGTTTCTACTAGTCTGGTTTGTTTTTCCCTGTACACACATTGTCCCGTCTTGAACATCTTTCCACAGTGAAGGCATTAAGGCAATTTAAGGAGTCAGTGAGACTGGTGAGAATATTAGAATGGTGCAATTAGAGTTAATTAGATGTGCTGAAATGAAGTAATGAATCTGGATTTCTAACACCCACATAAACACACAACAGATGAAATGAAGAGGGAGAAATCTTGTGATAGGAAGTTTTGAGAGGTGTCATTAAGATATACCAACTACTGGGCCTTTTCAGGCAGATAGGGTTTAATATGTAATGCACACGTGTGAAGCACTGAATAGTTTAGGCTAGAAGGAACTTCTGGAGGTCCACCCCCCTGCTCGAAACAGGGCCAACTGAAGAAGATTGCTCAGGGCTGCTACTCATTGAGTTTTGAATGTCTCCAGTGGTGGAATTTCCTCACTTTTCTTGATATCTCTTTTAGTGTTTGACCACCAAAATGACAAGGAAAATATTCCAAAGAAAAAAGAAAACGAGACACAAATGTGACATTGGCTCTGTAGTACGAAACGCTTGGTACTGAAGATCCCAACTCTATGAGCACACTGAACTGAGATGAAGACATTGAAGAGTGTCTGAACATTATCATTTTTTCTTTGTTATTTTTAGTTTCATGGCATTGCTGTTTCTCTTGGGAAGAGCAAGCCTCTGTGTGAGATTGCATCTGCTGAACTTTCCAAAGGGAACTGCTGTAATACTTTAAAATAAATACAGAAAAGAAGGGAGGAAGAGTCCCCAGATAGCCCAGTGTTCCACTCTTTCCTATCTACTTAGGCTGCCTTCGGAAAATCCCCTGGTTGGCCTGTCATACCACGCTGTCCCATCACACCTCTCTCTTTTTGGCTCCTTACCCTCTAATCACAGTTGAATACCTCACAGACGTAACCTAACAATCACAGAGAGAGAAGCTTGCTTTCCCTGCCTATCTCAGGACTATCCCATGTGCTAGATCTCTTACATTTCTCCTCTAATGAGTATCTCAGACGCTTCCATCTGCAAGCACACAAATTTCCCTCATAGAGAGATTTCCAGGAATTACATTTCCTTACTGGCTTTAAAGAAATACACATCTGCACGGAAGCATGGATCTTTCCTCAAGAAATATTGTGTGCAGAGTAATATTCTTAAATACATCTAATGGTTATTGATTGCCCAAAAGACTGAGGCAGCCCACGGGGAGGACTGATCTCTGTATGTCACTCCTTTTCCAGTGCCGTGGCAGCTGAGGGTTGCTTTGTGACAGCCAAGTGCATGAATTGTTATCTCTGCTGTGCAGGTGTGGCAATTAAGGACAGGTTGCTAGGAATGAAGCACTTTTGGAGCAGCACACACCATTAAACCCATCCTCCCCATTGCTTAGGTACTTCAGCATCTTAGGAAATGAAAGGAACAAAATCTCTCTATTCACACAGCTCCTCACAGCAGCAAGGATAATGCAGCTTTTGTGGCACCTGTCTCACTTTTCTATCCATCACTTTCTCACTCTGCTAGCTGGTTTCCACCAGATTTAACAGTAGGGAAGAGATCTCACAGTGTTCAAGCAAAGTTTTGCCCCTTCAGTGAGATGGCCATGTAGCGAGACCTTGCAGGAGCAGTCACCTGTGGAACAACAGAAATGTGAGGTGAGGACAGGCGTGTCCAAACCACGGCCTGGCCCAGACCGCCTGTGGCCACCCTGAGATTAAAATAAGTTTTGTTATTTATACATATGAACAATATTATATATTTTAAGAGATCTGCTCTGAAAGTAATGCCTCTTATTTTATGATGTTGGCCCGAGGTGTAAGAGGTGGATGTTGGTGGTATGGCAGCAGAGGTTGAGCCTTCCCACCAATATCACTTTAAATTTTGTTTCCGTGTGACAGATGGCAGCAGAGGGGCAGTCTGACACAATGGTGTTTGACTTAGTGTATGGAGCAAAGGTGCGGAATTTTATTCCCCCATGCAGAAACAATGGCACTCATTGACATTCACTGACACTTGCTGAATGTTTCTGGTGATCAAACAGTGGATGTGAGCACAGTGAGGTGGTGGGTGGTGCATTTCAGCAGTGATGACAATTGACAGTGGGCCACCTCCGCTGGTGCAGATTGTTATGAGTGTGGCATGCAGGCTCTTGTTCATCTCTGGTGAAAATTTGTAGCTAATGATGATGACCATGATCAAAAATAGAGTTTGTAACTGAGAATGTGCTCTATTAAGTAGTGTTATTTTGCTCTTTGTATCTGTTGTCATTTCCATGGAAATAAATAGGTGGTATTACTTTTGGAGTGCCCTATGTATATGTGGCTCAAGACAATTCCTCTTCACTCAGCGTGGCCTAGGCAAGCCAAAAGGTTGGATCTTCATGGAGTAAAACTTACTAAGCATCAGAGAACCTGCAGATGGGAGATGAAGCCCATTAGCAAGGTACCCAGACTCCTCCCTTAAGAGTCATTTGTGTTTTTTAACTCCTCTTTACACTTCATGGGGACATAACTCTGCTTTGTAAGCTGAGAAGAGGCTGGGAAGGGGCTCAGTGCTTTGGGATCAGCCTCTGTCAGTGGATTTCCGTGTGGGTTGCTCAGTAGGTGGAGCAGCAGTGGCAAACCACCAAAACCAGTGCATATAAATAACATTTTAAAATTAATCATCCCATTTCCTGCAAGTGATAAGAAAATTTGCCTTGTCTGCAAGTAATTTGTAGTCATTCATGGCAATTTCTAATATTTAAATACTAAGTAAATTAATTATTTGGCATTATTTTTAGTTAATTGCATTACCGTAATTGCAATGACTAAATAAATCAATTACTCTTTTTAAAAAAAGCCTCAGGCAAACATGGTAAATAAATTACTTACTATTTAATGGGAATTACTTGATGTTACAGAAAACAACAGAGGAACAAATCCTTTTATGACATCAGCAAAATTCAATCACTGTCTGGGGAAAGGGATTCAGTGCAATGTTACATCTTTATTTAACTTCCAAGATAACGTAATGAAATAGTGAGAATGCATGGGAGCCACGAGTCCGGCCTAACTTCCACGCACTGTGAAGAGAGGCTGAGACATAATCTTCTGAACCATCTCAAATGCAGGAAAAACATTAAGTGGCCAGCACCAGTGCCAGGAAAGATGTGACAACAGACAGCATTAGAAGATGCCTGGACAAATGCCACCTATGCCGGGAAAACAAATCTAGTGTTAGAAGTTGCTAGAGAAGGGATGAAGAAGGTGTTGGAGAACACTGTTTTTATGGCACTGGGTGGAGGTTCCTGCTAGGCTGCACTTTGGACACCATCTGCAGCTCCTCTCTGGGGCTGGGCAGTGCGCAGGGAAGTAATAGGCAATAACCTCCTCTGCTGATAAGAGGCTTGACCCGAGCTCCACTTGTGCTGGTGGCCAGTGGGAGCCTTTGTGCCCATGGACTTGCCAGCAATAAAAATAACTGCTGAGTTCTTCCTGGTAATTTTCCCTCAGAGGACATGTTCAATTTGCATTTTTCTATCCAGCCAGCAACTTTCACACAACTTAGAGGAGTTTAATTATCTTCAGGAGCTCAAATTATGTCTGACGAGCTTTAAATTGGGCAAGCGCTTCAGTAATAGCTGTGAGAAGGCAGGCAGATGAGGTATGCAGTGTGCAAACTCAGTCTCATTATGAAAGTGGGGTTAGAGCCCACCAGAGCTCAGTTTAAATAGGCTCCTTATTATTTCTGGTAGCATGCCTACTCTTCTTATTAAAGTTATGACTGGCTTTTAAGTTGCTTTGCTTGGGATGATGAAAAACCAGGCTAGAATCAGAAAATATGAAATCTTTACCCAAGCTAAATAACACCTCTGTATTTCTGGATCCTTTGGAAACTAGGTTAGCATGTAAAAATAGTCTCTTTGGTGATTCGGGAATCATCTCAAAACACTGAAAGAGGAGGGTTACGCAAAGTCTAGTAAAAGAATGCCCGGAACATCACTACTTTTATTGTGGCTGCATGTTTAAAGTACAATAACTCAGGGGAAAAACATTTCTAATGGGATGTTTTCAGAAGGAAATGCCACGTGGCACTTGCATGTGCTGACACAGGGGTACTGGTCCTGGTGGTGCCCCTCAGCCTGGCCACGCTGTCCTTATGTCACCAGGCCAAAAAGGGAAGAAATCTGGAGACAGAGGTTTTGAAGTGGCCTTTACCCAAGGAGATGCAGGGATCTCACCCATGTCCACTCTCACACCTAGCCAAAAATGGGATTCTTCAGCTGCATGCAGCTGGGTAATTTTAGCTATTTGCAGCTTGAACCTCTCACACAGGCCTGAGAAGCTCCCCACTGCCAGGCCATATCCAGGACGCAGAGCTTACCCCTACCACTCTTACTGATGTGCGGTCAGAAATTGCTGCATTACAATTGCTGAGCATCTAGTGTGCCTCAGCTGCATCCCTGATTGCATCAATTAACAACAAATCAACTGAGGAGCCAATGTGAGTTCAAAATAGACTTAACGAGATCTCTCTGTTGCCTTTATTTTAAAATGATGTACCACAGCTGGGATGTAGGTATTGCTGCAGAGGCTTATTCTTGTTGGTCTGAGCTTTGCTTTAGAACAGTCCCCTTTGCACTGATGCTAGGTGCTGCCTATGCAGTGAGCCTCCCACCTACAAAGAGTTTAACTCTGATATCTGGCACTGGAAAATTCTTGTTTTGTAGAAATGGAGACTTAGAGTCACCTACAGAAGACACAGCATGCTGGAGCATAAAACCACTAAAGACTGCAAAGTTCTCCAGTATTAAAGTAACAGTGAGTATAAAGTAATGTATAACAATACCTCTTTGGGCTGGGTAACCCACAAACAGATTCAACAGGAGTGTGTTCTGGCTGTGGCAGGTCCTAGCTCTGTGCTCAGGCAAAGCTCTTTTTGAAGAGTTCTGTACCATAATGGTAACAGTGTGTTAGTGCAGCTGGTGTCAGGTTTTTTTTTTTTTAAATAAGCTTTTTTTGACAAATACCACTGGTTGTGAGGTGCAGGTAGTGGTGCTGACGGAAGGAAGTCATCTCTTATCTCGCCTGCTGAATGCCTTTGGAAGGCTTCATTACCATGCAAATGGAGATTGTACCCAGTGTAATAGAAATACATCTGTCAGATTGCACACATTTATAACATCAAATGTTAGCATAACTGGGATTTATAGAGCAGGTAAATTTCATCTGGGGCTGGTTAAACCTGGCCCAGCGCTGGAAACAACAAGGGTTAATTATGCTTCAGTAATTCTGGCATCTTTCTGGTGAACAATTCATTCTGTTGGTTCTACAAGCTGCTGTGATACTGAGAGACTTTTGACCTTGAAATGGTGGAAGAGAATTTTGACAAAGAAATTGTAAAGCTGACAAATGAGAGCGCAGCTGACATAGGTATGAGCAGCAATGAAAATATGGTGAAGTAAAGGTGGGAAATGAATGTTTAACTCAGCCATAATTTTGTAAGGGATTGAGTTGTTATCTGACTTATTTCGGGGCAAGTCTTCAGGGAGGCAACTTGTCCATGGTGATGAATGCACTGAGATTAAAGATTGAAAGAAGGTTACTGATATGTCCTGCTGTAGGAAAGCGTTAGGTGATCCAGGGATTCATGAGCCCCTGGGCCACAGGCTGTGGAGCGTGACAATACGGGCACCAAGCTGGAAGCCTGCAATGTGCAGATATGTGAGCTGGGATACAGAGTGGGTGGGAATATCATGGGACCTCAGGATCCAGAGGAAGCAAATGTGGTGAGCATATGATGTTGCTCTTTTTCTTCTTTTCTGTGTGGAGCCCACCCTTAGACATAACTGGCCTTGCCTTGGACAGAGTTCCTGAAGTAGTTACCTGTCTTCCCAGGTGGACCTAACACAGAAGGGTGTCTAGCTGAAAAATGGCTGTCCTGTTTATAGTTATCATGGGACGTTAGCACCTCCACAGAGTGATTTGTTCCATCTTGCCATGCGGTGAAGAAAAATGGTGCAAATCACCCTCCTGAGGTGTCTGCCTTCTCTGTGACCTGCAAGACAGCTTCCACCAGGTACTGTAGAATCAGATGGGGAAAGATAACACGGGACAGTTTTTCCTCTGAATGGTAATGTTTTCTCATGAAATGGAGTTGGGTTGCAGAGGCTGCTCACAGGTTTACTCTCACCTGCCTGTCATGGAACATTATCCTGCTTTTGGTGTTATGTGAAATTAAAAAGGCAAATCATGGGTATGTCCTGAATGTCAGTAGATACCTTGCTTTTTGTAACAGCCCTGCACTAGAGATGGAACAGCTGTAGGCCCTGCATCTCATCTACATCAATCAGCTTTTGTTGAATGTATCTTAGAATGATGATTCCAGGTAAACAACATATTGACATATTAAAATTGGCATGTTCACATGCAAAGCATTTGCCAATGCCCATTTATTGTATTTACAGTGGCAACACTGGCAGGAGGCTGGGGAATATGAGTTTGGGCCTGATTAACTTTTCAAAGGACCTGAAGGAAAAAAGACGAAAACAAGTTTTTAATTCTTACAGGAAATCACGTGCAGAGCCTATGTGTTTAACCTGAGCTCCAGGATGTGTGTGCTGCTGGAAATTTAAAAATGAGTTACTGGCTTTTATGTCTAGATATGTCATAATAAAAATGTCTTGAAGTGCAACATTTTATTATGCTTTTCCAAGTGTTTGGAAGGGATTAATTTAAAATGCCTCTGCCTTGCATAGCAAGGATTATTTATATCACTGCACTACTGATTTTTCAGGGCTTTTACCTTCTCCACAAAAGAAAATGAAGAACAGGTGGTCCAGAAACCAAAAAGTATGTCTTCACTGGTTAATGTTAAAACGACCCCTACAGAGCTCACAAGAAAATTCCTTAGTCATAGTGCTGGTGCCTGTTTGTTTTTTGTTTTTGTTTTCTTTTTATGGAATACAGCCTTTGAATTAGTTAGGTTGTCTTATTTGTGGTTTTGATATATCAAAAACATATCAAATGCTAGATAATCGATTTTCACATTCGTGTTCCCCCTGCAGCATTCCTTCCCTGCCCTGCTCTACTGAAAGACATAAGAGGGAAAAAAAGTGAAGATTTTCATCTAAATATTTCCCTTAGAAGTATTGTTCTACAATCAATTGCATTTGCTGCTTTTCGTGTTTGTAAACAGCAGTAGTAAGGAAGGTAGGTGTAAATTTTGCATTAGAATGACATTTTATGATACACATACTATACATAGCATGTTCCCAAGCTGGCAGCTGGGTCTGCAGGCAGCAGCCTCCAAACCCAGGGGCACAGACCTGGTGAAAACCACATTTACAGAACTCAGTGCACCATCCCTCCTCTGCAGATGCATCTGTTGTTGCTGCCCCTTGTACCTCATGCTGGCTTCACCTGTTACTGTGGTTACTCCTGTACTTGCAACAGGACAAGCAGGTCAGAAGGAATGTTTCAACCACTGACAAACTGAGAATGTGCTGGTAGTGTTGATCTGGGGGCTGGTTTTCAGTTAAGCATTCATGTTATTGAAATGTGTCTTTTCCTACAGGTCTTGTGACAGTTGTGGTTTTTTTCTTCTTTTTATGTTTTCTTTAATCTCCCTATGCAATATTGCTTCTTTATGATAGGTAGGTTAGGAATGGCTTTGAAAACATGGGCTTGTCTAAGCATCTGTACCTCCAGATCTACACACTGATACAGACCCTTGGGTTTGTATTCTGTAGGCATTTTCCTGGGATGTTAATAAATTAGTCACATATTCTTTCCTCTTCAGCTGCAATGCTGGTTTGACCCCTTTATGCAGTGCTAACTCAAGCATTGTAGAAATCACCTTATGCTTAATTGTCTTCCAGACAAACTACCTGCTACAGGATTTAGTTTTTATAGATTTTTTTTTTTCCTGTAAACGTTCTACGCCCTTGTAACTTATTTTAGTAAGAGTTTATATAGCTTTATTAGCAGCTTAGTGTTTTCAGTATTTAAACTCTTTGATATATCCTATTGAAGCCAAATATTTTTTTACTGGCTGATGCACTTATTTTTCACAACATCCTCTGTTTCAGCAGTAGAGTCCAAGAACATCCTTCACAAATGATTGGAGGATAGATAATATCTAAAGCAATACAAAAAGGAAAAAAAAAAAACAACCAAACAACTCCATGGTAATGCCATTTCCTCCATTCTTTGACCAGAAGTGAGGGCTCTCAGCACTGGAGCATGTCACTGAATGCTCTGTAAGATTTCTCCTAAGACATCATCGCTTCTGCTGGCATGGGAGAGTTTGGTTTTGTTAGTGATGCAGTTTTCAATGAGATCTAGAGGTTCAGATTAGGAATTTGTAGTTGATTAGGGGCTGGAATAATTGAGGAGAGAAACAGATCAGCATGGAGAATTTTGGTTTTCTTCTGGAGAAATGCAACCTGGAAGTTTTGAGCTTTTCCCCTGACCTTTTATGGGGGGGGGAGGGAGGAAGGAACCCCAGCCCTAAAATAATTATTTTGGCAATGGGACAATTTTCTGAAAGAACTGGCACAGCAAAAGCTCTAAGCTTGTGGCAGATGGAAGTCATCCACTTCTGCCCGCACTCCTTTGCACTTCTCTTCACTGAAGTTATCTACGTTGACTTTTTACGATAATTTCTCCAGCTAATCCAGACACAGCCCATCTTGTCCTCCAAAGTGCTTGGTACTGTTCTTGAGATGGAGTCATCCATGAGTTTTTATGAGTTCACTCTCTTGGCCACATTTCACTCTTTGCTAAGAGAATGTCACACAAGACAATGTCATATTCTTAATAAACTCAAGAAATATCGCATCTTCTGCTTCCTCTTTATCCACTTGGCTGGTTACTCTGTCAAGGAGTGAAATTAGATATGCTTTGAGAGAGCTGGTTCTTGAATAATCTATTCTGGCTCTTTTTATCAGCTTGTTATTCCCTAGATGACTACAAAAGTATTGTTTAATAATTTTTTTTCTGTCTCTCTGAGTATGAGATTACTTCAATTTCCTGAGTTGTTCTTTGTCTCCTGAAAGATGAACTATTTCGCTTGCCCTCCTCAGTTGCTCAGGTGGAGGGAATCCAGACTGATAGTTCCTGAAGGTCTGGGGATCTCCTCATCTAAGTGTGGAAGGGAGAATTTCAGCTGCTCCCTGTGGCATTGTTACTTCTCTAGATATTCTTTAACCAGGTCTTTTCCTACTTTGGTCTTCACTCCTACTTCTTTGTTTAAATGTATTAAGATGGAAGTCACAGTTTAATTTTTGCGTAGAAGGATGAAGGAAACAAAGCTCTCCTTGGCACATCAAATTAAGGTGGAGAAGACTGAACTGTCACTAGTAAGGGGGGTGACTAAGGTGCTCCGAACAGCTTTTCTCTGCTAATGAATTGAATGTGAAGAGATTCATAATCTGGGATGAGTCCAAATTACATTTCCTTTGTAAATTTCCTTTATAAACGTTACTTTGGAGCCTTAAATATGTGATTGAAGAAGATGTGACGGGCAGGGGAGTGATGGCAGAACCACTAACAGATGTGGCTACAGAAAAATATTCTTGTGACAAGAAGCTCAGCAGACAATGGGTCAGGAAGTGCATTTCTGCTTACTAGCCAAAAATGAGCGATGTCTAATAGTTTATAAGCTCATGAGCTATCCTTGCAACACATATCCATCTCTTTGCTAAGGTCTGGAGCATTAGCCCTCCTTGGTTTCTGTTTTGTGATTCCAACCACGTCACTTTAAATAGAGAGATGCGCGCTGGCCAGAAGAACAATTTAATCAGCTCTCAGAGTTATAATGTGAGTCCAGAGTTCTGCCACAAAATGACTGGTGAGATTTTTTTAAAAAAGACTGTGTGTAGGTTAATTTTTGCCCACCAAATGGCTTTTAAGCCTTTAGAGATTTATCTTGTCAATCTTTGGCTGTGGCCGTAAGGCTAGAAAACTGAAATACAGGGAAGTTATTGCTTTCTACTACCATAGCTCCAACGCAAGGATCAGAAGGAAAAAACCCATAAGTACTGTGGAAAAATGTACTTTACTGATGCACTGCTAGTGTTACGCATGGAGCTTCCCTGGCACATGCAAACCTTTAATATCAACCAGCAAAACCCAAAGGTCCTGGAAGTGGTGGACTCTGTAGCTCTTTGCCTCTGAGTTGTGTTCGTTCTGTATTTCTTAGTCCACAGTGAGTCTGGTTACGCTCTTCCAATGGCCAGACTAAGCAAGGAGGAGTGATTTTTGCCGGAGCCAGCAGGATGGATCAGCTGGCTGCAATGCTGAGGGCTGGTCTCAGCAGATCCTGCAGGGGAATGAGATTTACTGGGAGGTCCAGAAGTAAATTGGAAGTAACCAGGAGATCTGAAAAGCACAGTAGAACACACCTGCTGAATGTTGAATCCTCCTCTGTCAAGATGCTGTTTCAATTCTGTTTCAATTAAGATTCTGTTTGAATTAAGCATGTCTCCTACAAAGAAAGGTTGAGGGAACTGGGCTTGTTTAGTGTGGGGAAGAGAAGGCTGTGGGAGTCCTCACTGCAGCATTCCAGTACTTGAGGGGAGCTTATATATGGGAGGGGGACTGACTTTTTTTTCATGAGGACAAGTAGGAATGTCTTTAAACTAAAATAGGGGAGATTTTGGTTAGATGTTAGGAATAAATTTTTTTACTCAGAAGGCAGCAAGGCCCTGGTACTGCAGCCCATAGAGGCTGTGGTGCCCCATCCCTGGAGATGCTCCAGGCCAGGCTGGCTGAGGCCCTGGGGAGCCTGAGCTGGTGGGGGCAGCCCTGCCCACGGCTGGGGGTTGGGACTGGGTGGGCGTTAGGTCCTCTCCAACCAAAGCCATTCTATAGTTATGCACAAATCTGGAGTTAGATCATGCCAGTTATTCAGTGTCCCCATGCAGAAGGTGGAAATTAATTGCTAGGAGAGCATAGGGGCTTTGCTGGACACTGCTTCCCAAGTCCTGAGTTACTTTCTCTGAGGCCTATTAATCTAATACCTATTCTCTATCTACCCTCTTTCTATTCAGTGTAATTACTTTTGTGCTTTTAAGGAGCTCTTTGCTGCTTACAGGAAAGGGCTGCCTTTCCATCCACACTGAGAAAAAGAAGAATGTAATTCCTATGCAACAGTAACTTTCCAAATGCAGCCTCAGTCAGAAAGTGTGCCATCCCTGCCCAGCTGGTTGCGACATTCATTCAAGGAGCAGAATTACCTCAAAGGACTTGTAAGGGGACTGCTGTTTGGGCAGAAAGGATGTGGCGGTATTCTCAGGATTGTGGCAAGAGGGCAGCCCCAGGGAGGCTCTACTGAGGCCCTATGGAGGCTCTGTGAGTCCCAGAGCTTCAATTTTCCCTTTTTTTTTTTTTTGCCCCAAATTGGAAACATATGGATCTTGGCTGTGTCCAAGAGGTGTGACTTTCCAAATTTGTTACAGGAGCTTGGAGTGGTTTGGGACAGGAGGGTCCCAATGGTCCACTGGGTGCAAATCCCAGGGCTGGAGGCTGAAATGTGACACTGGGATAAGGGATGGGAGTATGGGGAGGGGGTGGGCACATCTTGAAGTGACAGGTACCCATGAATGGAATGGGGACACTTGGAAGGGATAGAGACATTTTGATTGGATGCTAGGAGAAATTTCTTCTCAGGAAGAGTGGTGGGGTACTGGCACAGGCTGCCCAGGGAGGTGGTGTGGAGTCACTATCCTTGAAGGTGTTCAGGTGGAGATGTGTCACTAAGGGACATGGATAATGGGCATGGTGAGGGTGGGTGGGGTTGGACTTCATGATCTTGGAGGTCTCTTCCAACTTGAATCATTCTATGATTCTACAATATCTATTTGAGCATCTGTGTTCTCTTGCAGTTGTGGCCTTTACTGGCTGCCTTAAGAGATGCCTGAGCTTCACCATTGTCCTATGCCAGGCAGCCCACCACAGCCACATATGGGGCAACCTGAAAATTAAAGTTCCCTGGGGGAATATATTAGAAATCAGGCAATTTTAGAAAGCATGTATAAATGCTATCTGGAAGTAAAAAAGACTTAGCAGAAGAAGACTCTCATCTGTATTTTCAAAGACATTGCAAACTTGCCAAAGTTCTTTTTAATAATTCTGAGTATTTCACACATCACAGACTTGAGACATTGAAAGATATCCCATCCTTTTAA
Source organism: Pavo muticus (assembly GCA_016647715.1). NCBI lineage: Eukaryota > Metazoa > Chordata > Aves > Galliformes > Phasianidae > Pavo > Pavo muticus. The sequence continues at coordinate 1,065,296 of JACDJE010000125.1, read as the reverse complement.
TTATTGTGTCTCTTTCTCTCAAGGAGATGTCGCTATGGAAAAACTATAAAAAAAGAAAGGGAAATAATGAATATCATTATGATAGGGAAAAAATAATAATAGGTAATATTCAAAAGGCAAACAAGGTTGTTATGATCTGAAAGTCAGAAAAGGAATAATTTCAGCGCCAATCAAGTTGTCATCATAAAAAGCATTTTATAGAAAGGGCAAAGAAAGACTATGATACAAAAGTATTCATAAAATCCAATTTGAGAAATAAATGTATGTAGGAAGTCCAGTGTGTTCTGAATCTATCCATCAAATTCAGGTGGATTTTTAGTGTCATGCATTTGTGTTTTAGATGTCTGTGGAAAATAATGTAAGCATTGTTTCATACTGTCTGCTGAATATAATTAACTTCAAATTAGAGCCCGGTGCCAAGCTGTTTGATAATAATTAGTGAAAGGAGAGATCTTCTCAGTATTAGCAATATCCCTTGCGTGAGAAATAAAAAATTAAGGTGTTTATGAAAGGCTGTCTTTCAGACTTAATAATAATGCTGACAATAATCTTGAGTATCTTGTAGCCTTTCCCACCTTCAGATTGCCTGACATTACCCTCTTAACTAATCACATTCTTATTCTGAAGCGTTTTCCTCTTCCTGCCAAGGAAAGTGGCTCTGTGTGGACAGCTGAATGACAAAAGCAGTCAGTGAGTAAAGTCACTGTTATAAATAGCTAGGGAGGTCTGAAAGCTTTGCATCTGGGGTGTGTTCTAGCACTCACTAGGCTTAGGGGTAAAGACCCCAAAGACTGGATGCCAAACCAAGCCCTCACAGGATGAGCAGGGACACATTGACCCTGTGGAAGTAAACCTGTCCCCAGCCCAGACCCTGGGATGTTTGTCTCCGTGCTGTATCCAGGGGACCCTGTAAGCATGAGCAGTAAGAAGTGAGCAAAGCATGACCTGAAGATGTTTCTGCTCAAAACTTGATTCCTGGCCCTTTTTACAACCACTCAGCACTTGCAATCTAAGGCAACTTCAAGCCCTTTTGGGGGTTTTGGAGATGGCTGGGCTGTCTTGAATGCATTCCATTGCCTTCAACAGCCAGTGGCTCTGAAACAGAGGTTAAAGAGGCTTTGATCTTTCAGGTTGAAGCAGGAAGTAGGAAGAAAAAAAAGATAGTTTAGCAAATGTAGGATCTTTTTTTTTTCAGTCAGGGGTGTTTTTCCTTTTCCACCTACAATGTCCTACAGCAAACTTACCTAGAAAAATTAGAGTCACTTAAGACTTATTGCCATGTTCACATTTAACTTGCCTTGATCCTGGAACAGCAGAGAATTGCACTCAGCGCTCTCAAGTCCAAGTCCTTCACCTATTATTTTAAGAAAGTTGTCCCTGCAGGTATTAAATAACCACAAAGTGCTGCTGCAGCAGAGCTGAAGATTTACTAATAATGTTAAACTAACGCATCAGGTTTTGCAAGGATGCATTGGCACAGAACTCTGTTATGATCCTCAAGTATCTCTTAAGCTCTCATAAAAATAAAGCTAAATACATTTCTAGTGCCAGACCTGATGCTGGCTGATGTCAACAGACGTGGCCTGTTGATGCCAATGGAGACACAATGCTTAACAGGCTGAGAATTGGCCTCATCTCGCCAGATGTTTGTTTCTAAAAGCTCACAGGGAGCTCTGAAAAGGCTGTAGCTGTATCTAGTAGCTATTGGGTTAAGGAGGAAAGAAGATTCAACTCCTGAAAGTAGATTCAATTTTTGGTAAGTGTTGTCAAGCTGAAATTCATGTGTGTTGTGCAAATGATGTTAGCACCTGGAGAGATACAAATCCATATGGATTTTCCCTGGTGTACATTCAGCAGCCATCCATGGGAACTGTGTGTTTTTCTGGAAAGGGGAGAAAATTCAGCATCTCTGATCTGAGGAGGAACACAACATTTCTTCGGGTTTCTTCACATCTTCCTTTACAAGTGGGTGGCTTTGCATCTGCCTGGCTCTTGTCAGTGTTGCCACTCATTCAAGGACAGAAACGGAATAGAATAGGAAAGGGATTGTGAGGTCTCCAAGAGGGAGGAGTCAGTGTTGGAAGACAAAAGTCAAAGAGAGAACATAAATTTTCCTTGTTGTAAAGATTGCAGTGTGGAGGGAGAAAAAAGATCTACTGGTCTTCAGAAAGACCTCTAAGATAATCATGCCCAACCACCAACCCATTCCTACCGTGCCCACTAACCACATCCCTCAGTGTCACATCTCCGTGGTTCTTGAACACTTCCAGGGGCGGTGACTCCACTGCCTCCCTGAGCAGCCTGTGCCTGACCAAAAGATGCTATGGGTGATGGTACAGGTGATCCAATTAATACTGAACTGCCCAGTCTGCTGTCAGCATCAAGCAGTACAGAGGAAAGAGGATGCAGCATTAAACTAATAAATAATTAGTGGTTGCAAACAAAATTAATGCCAGACACTGCAGGTTTATGGAAAACATGTCTTGTCACATGAGTGCTGTTTTTTCCTCATTTGAGGGTCTGAGTGAAGCAGAAGGAAGGAATTGCATGTGAAATAGGAAGTACACTGGCAGCTAATGGCCTGGCACATTTCAGAAAGATATGGTGTTGCACAGTCCTCAGACAAAAACTTAGAGGAGACCAGTCTGATGTGCAAGATGCTTTTTAAAATTCTCACTATAGCTTTTTAAGCAAACATGAAATCATTGCTGATAATGTTTGCCTTGCTGTCAGTGGTGACGGGAAGGTAAGGAATGAAAAAAGGAGGAATGGAATCCATAGAAATCTGGATGATTTAAGAAAGCATGTTTGTAATGCACGGAAATATTATTCCTACAGGAAAAAGGAACTTGCGCCTTACCACTAGAAGAGACCGAGTCCTGGGAAGCCATGAGTCAGATGAGGATGTGGTGCCAGAGCGGATCTGCAGCTGAAGAGCTTGTGGGACCAGGATGTGGTCTGTGAATGTTGTTTACCCTTAAATGCATGCAATTTCTTCTTTATTTGCTTTACACTGGGCTCTTAGGCATTCTTTTTCCCCTGAAGAGGCACTGGTGACATCAGCCAGATGGCATTTCCGCCACTAGGGGTAATCACAGAGAGGGAACAGCAAAGCCAGGAGAGATGTTTTGTACAAAAGTGCCCCCTTTAACAGGGACTCTGCTGTCTGTCAAAGTTTGAACTGATCTTTTCAGCAGTAGATTTTCTGTCTTCTATCCACCTGTCTAATTTTCATGGTATTTGAAGGAGTTAAACATTTTTTTGATGTGTCTTTCATATCAAGCCAGCTTTAGACACTGCTCTGGGAAAGTTTTAAGGGAAGAAAAACAGCAGTAGCTGTTGACAGACACACAGACATTTTCTTGGGCAGCCAGGGTAAAAAGTTGTCTGTGTGTGTTATAAGGCTATATTCTTGATGTATACAGTAAAATATGAGAAGATTTTTTGGTCTGATTGATTTTTCAGCCGTGTTAATGAGATCTAGGCAGTAGCATGTGAAGCAATTATAAATAATTAAGGTAATTATAAACCATGTAGTTTGACAAAGTTGTGATGGTAGCATTTAAATGCTTGCCTGTTTATATTAGGATTTTAAACTGGGGTCAAGTTTTACAGGGAGAGGGCAATTTGATAATGATCTCCATGGTTATGGATGCAGGCATCCATGACAACAAGGCAGGTCTGTCAAGTGTTTCCCAGAGTGCCCCAAGGCTCTGTCCAGACACTGGCCTTGGCAGGAGGTGTAGTTGAGCATCTACTCATCCACTGCCTCAGGTATGCTCAAGGTCCTGCCACAGCCCCCGCTTCCCAGCCACACATCCTCTTGTCTTCTGTCTGAAAATAACATGTCTATGCATGCCAAGAGCTATGTGTCAGAGCTCCTCTGAAACAGACACCTGTGTAGATTCATCTCTGTCATATGACTGGGAATTGTTTAAATGAAGACCAAAAAGGCATTTTTATGCTGCCTGCTGCAGCCAAACATTTTATAGCTTTGCTTAGAGCTTTCAGCCACAGCCTAAACTGTGGATGGGGAGACAGGGAGGTACTGGTGAAGAAAATTTCAATTTCCATTCAAGTTGATTTTTCTTGATGCCAGCAGTTGTCCATACACTTTCCAGAGGTCATGCTGTTGTCACAGCTATATTCATTTGCTCAGCAGAGCTTTGGGGATAGTTGGAAGTTTCCAAAGTTACTCTTCTGCTTTCCAAGGAATGGAAACACTCTGAGAAAAAGAGGAACCTTTAAAGAAAGAGTATGGAAAAAGAAGCCCTTCCTTCTCTGCTTAGAATCATAGAATCATAGAAATGTTTGAGTTGGAAGGGACCCTTAAAGGGCACCTAGTCCAACCCCTCTGCAATGAACAGGGACACCTACAGCTCCATCAGGTGCTCAGAGCACCTGGATGGTGCTCTGACCTTGAGTGTCTCCAGGTGCTCCCACCACCTCTCTGGGCAAACTGGGCCAGTGCCTCACCACTCTGATTGTAAACATTTTCCTTAAATCCAGTCCAAATCCCCTCTCTTTTAGTTTGAAACCATTTTCCCTTGTCCTATCACAATAGACCCTGCTAGATAGTCTGTTCCCTTCTTTCTTATAGCTTGCCTGATATCTTAACAGCGGCATTTAGCCCAGCATGCTTCTAAATTGGCACTTTTCACAGCCCCATTCTTGCTCAGCCATCTTTGGAGGCAGGAGGCAAAGCTTGTGGCTCTCTGGGATCTTCCACATCCTCAAACTTCTCTATCTATCCCACATTTTTTACCCTGCAAAGCACTGTGGCAGAAGTCTTGTTCTTTTGTCTCCCTACTTGCTCTCTCTGTGAGACGTTAGGAAGTGCTGAGTTCTCATGCCTGCCCAGCTCCTGGGACATTGCTCATGCTGCAGTAGAGCTGCACAGCTTGGACAGATGCTTACTCTCTTCCCTATGCTCTACACCATCACATTTTCTCTATCTGAAAACAGCTAGCAATAAGTCCTCAGGTCTACCACTCCAGTTAATTTGTGCCTCTTTTTGCTGCTCTGAGATACTCTCAAGCCAAGGGGAATGGGATCGAGTTGGCAAGAAGACACTCAGAAATGCAGCCTTACAGATATGTTCCTTGGCTATTGCATACTTCGACACCTCTTATTCTGCTATGGAACACAGGAGAGATCAGCACTGAAATGAAACATCCACCAGGACAGATAACTGTCTGTACAGAGCCTGTCTCCATATTGAGGCTAGCCTACTTCTCCTGATGAACCATGCTGTGCTTTAGCCTGACCTGCAAGCCACCTGCAGATGTATCCCATGTGGCATCTGAAAGTGATGGTGTGGAAGTCCACAGACAGATGTTAGCACAAATGTGTTAACGTATCTGTCAAAACATGATGCATCTGATCTAAACCAAGCTCCTAGGTCTCTCCACAGTCAAGAAAAGTCGGTGTGGCTGAAAAGTGGTTTGGATTAGTCTTAGATATATTTATGGGGTTTTTTTTGAGCATGAAGGATCTTTCCCTACCTCACTATACAAGGCCTTGCAAATTCTACCCTGGATGACACTTGCTGTGAAGGATAGGAGTGTGAGGGGGATAACCACCTCCTAACTTACCACAAGATGGGAATTTCTGCATTAGACCCCACTTTACTTCCGGAGTTGTAGACTACAGCACTGCCTCTACCTCCATCCCAAGAAGAGAAAGCATAATCTTTCTAGCTGCTCTTTCCCTGGATGTAGAGGCACATTCAGGTTGTTGAGCCTATCTTAATTGCAGCTGGTTTGGATGTTTTCATGTAACTACAATAACTGCATCAGCCCTAGAGCAGTGGTGGGCTTAAATGAGAGAATACAGGCAACTGTTTCCATCTGGGCACTCAGCCCATGAATCAGAGTGCTGGGGATTAACCAGGAAAGGCACTGCTGTTTTATTCCCATCACAGCGACAGCGATGCAGATATACAGCTCCCTAGCTGAGAAAAATACGTGGAAAACTACTGCTAGACCGGATCTCAACAGCAACCTCATTCCCTTCAGCACCAAAACCTGCTATCTAATTCCATTGCATGAGATAGTCGTGCAGAAGTTGTGGAGCATCCATGCTCCAGAAAACATTTGGCAGCTTTTTCTTATTGCGCAATCGCCTGTGAGAGCGGACAGGCAGGTTGCAGCCTGCGGTCACTGCCCCAAAGTGCTTGCTGGTGTTGAAGAATGAAACCTCACAAAGAGGCAGAGGAAGAGCCTCAGGTAAGGAGACAAAACCGGAGCTGTCAGGAGGATGCAGCTTTTCAGTGTGGAGCCCCAGCTAAGTCAGCTTGGTCTGAAAATTGTCTCAGCAGCTGTTTCCACCAGCGGGCTAGCTGTGAAGGGCACTGCTTGTCAGCTGCCACCACTGTTTCACTCTTCTCTTCGCCTTAAGTGAAAGCTGAATGTGGCAGGCAGCTCAGGGAAGGAAAAAGAGCCTGGTTTATTTATTCCATGCTTGCCAGCCCCGTGGCTGAAAGCCCTCCCTAAGCAAAAAGATTAGCAGTTTCAGGTCACTGCGACTGTCACAAGCATCTGCTCTGACTAATAGCATAATGGTATGGCCATTTTAGCTCTGGGTTTGCTCGGGGCTCCAAAATTTTTTGTATTCATTCTGTTACTAGTCATATCATTTGCAGCATCTGTCAGAGGAAACGATGCTGAGACATTCACCCAACCAGCCTGCGGGTTGGAGCAGGCCAGATCTGCTGCTGTTCTACAGGGTCCGTAGTCCTTATGCACCCCTCCAGTAGCCTGAGGTCAGTGTGTACCCAAGGGTGGACTGACCAGGACAGCAGAGACACAGAGAGAAATGAAACATGAGTCTTGCTACTGGCCCTCGCCTGCCCTGCTTACTGTTCCTCATTGCTCTGCCGTATCTCATTTCAGCTCCACATGCTCCCTGGGGCTCCCTGGCTCCAAGTATTTGGTGGACAACTTCTACTCTAGCATTTCACACTCCAGAAAGTGTGAAAAGAACTTCCCAAAGCAGGAGAGATGCACCAGCAACAAGCACTGGCTGAAGAGCTGCAGGTCCCTCCACTTCTTCTGGTCCAACATCACACCCTTCACTGTAGCACGGTCAGGAGCAGAGTACACCCCACAGAATGACAGTGTTCATGTCCTGCATGGCACACTGCACCAGCCTTAAATAAGTGATCTGAGATCATAGGCTTCCTCAGGCTGTTTGTACACGTTATTCTTGCAGTACAATAATTGGCCTTTGCACAAGGCCAAACCAAGCCCAATTTTTTCTAAATTTCTATCTCAAAGTAGACTGACTTGGGGGTACTAGAAAACATGAAGTTCAAGTGGTGTTTTTCCTGTGTGTGAGGAATACAGTGTCTCTCGCACTTGCCTTCTTTCCCAGATGAACTTGTCATCATCCAGTTCTGGTTTCAGTGCTGCTGCAGCCTCTCCTTCAGCAAACACATCTCTGGGACCTTGCTCAGTGTAGTTTCCTACTTGAACAAGCTTGATAACTTCAGAGACATCCACTACTTTGTCACATGGAGTGTAAGCTGGTGGTGGCAATACCCAGATCAACTGAATAATTTTATTTCATCAGGAGAGTAGTTTTACCAGACACCCAACTGAGATTTCTTTGAGAAACCTGATCTTTGAGAAGAGCTGAAAACCCACCACCTGAAAATCAAGACCTTTAAAACACCTCAAACGTAAATCCTAAGGCTATTATCTGGGTCATAAAACACTCCGAAAATCTTAGCCATGGACCTTCTCTGCAGGACCTCCTGCAGGAGCTAGGGCAGCCTTTGGCATCCTTCAAAGAGCAAAAGAGTAGAAAGAGGATAATTTCAAACATCAGACTTCTGCATGGCTGATTTCTCTGCTGGTGGCTGTGAGAAATACTTGCTAAATTAATAGACCACATACCTTCTTGTCATGTAAGTTGAGTCTAGCTTATTAATTACGGTTCCATTCATTCTCTGCATGACTCTTGCTGGTCACTAGATGTCACTAATAACGAATGGGAAAGAGAAAACAAGTGGAACTTGGGGAGAAAATTACTCCTGAAAACAGTCCCTGGGAGTGTCTCTGTCCAGCCCTATGTCAGTAAAGGAGTGGCACTTAAGCACATGCATAACTTAAAGCAAAGCTTTAACTGGAGTTAAAAAATACTGTTCCAGTATTTAGTGGCATCAAATGCACTCAAGTGCTTCAGTGAATTGGGAGCCCAGGCCAGAATGTGTTTCTAAATGAGAAGTACTATTGCTTGTCCACTTCTGTAAACAAGAGTGCTTGTGTCAAGAACAAAGAGCAGTGAAGGTCTTAGCTCTGATGTTTCAAGCCTTTGCTGCCTGCCCTAGACACACTTTACATAAAACCTACCTGGAGCCAGAGAGTTCTTTGCAGCACTGAGAACCAGGCATGTATGACCATGCTTTTATGTCTTTCAGGACACTAAACTGGACAATTCGAGGTAACTGTCATTGCAAGAATCTTCCCAAAGCATCAAGATGTCACACATCATTTATCAATTTCTTTCCAGTACATGGAAAACTTTATTTTCCTATTTCCCACCACTGGATAGAAAGTAGTAGACTTGCCCAGGTCAACATATAATGCTTATCAGCAGCTAAAAATAGTAATTCCACCAAGGTCTGACTGGGAGCTCCTGCTGGCAAAGGAACAGAACCCTATCTATTCTCCTGAGGAGGTCAGGGTAGTGCTACATCGTATGAGGTCTCCTGCAAAGCAGGGAGTCATCATGTGCGTGAGACTTTGGCACTAATTTACTTGGACATGGGTCAGTATTGAGTAGACCTTTGATCGCACTTCTTTATCATACGTAAAATGTCTTTATGACATTTTGCAATGTGTTTTCTGGCACTGTGCCCATGACTTCTGGAGGAGCAGCCAGCAGACATCACATACATCAAGGACTTTGGGGGACTTACTACTTGTTAGCATAAGTTCATGCCTCCATGCTGATTTAATCCAATATATACAACTACCACCATGCCATTAGTCTGATGAACAGTTACAGCCAAAGCCTTAGTTGCATTTAGCTTGGGAGTGAATCCATTAAGAAATGAAGGACATACAGCCCCCGTAATCTGTGTGTCAACTGCATTCAACTCTGTTGTTTAGGACATTTTCTTTCAGCCCTAGGCTGACTCTTCACCAGAAACACATGCAAAAGATTGGAGAGGCTTATAGCAAGAGAGAAGAAGAAGAGACTCTCCTACTCCAACGCTTTAAGGGCAGCAAGATGAACTCAAGCTATACTCTATGCATGAAGTAGGGACAATAGGTTCATCTAACTACAACAAAAGAAAGACAACATGAGGTTGAAAGACAAAGCTGAGACTTTAAATGTGTAGATCTGAATACACTAGTTTTCTGACAGTCTTTCTTGCAGTAGCTCTGCTACATCTAATTACTAGTAATGAAACTTCCACAGCCTTAGACAGGACAATCAGCTGTATTCTCGTCCCTTTTCATTTTCCATCTAGTTTTCTTGGTTTCATTGTTTCTTGGTAGAAATACATGCTACATATCAGAATTTCTAGCTAGTGATAAAATCCCAATATTTCAGAAGTTGTTTTTGTTTTAAATAAAATTTCAACCTAATGTGCTCTTCTCTTTCCCTCCTCCAGAAATGTCTAATCAGAATAATAAAATTGGCTGGTTTTGCCTAGAGAAAATCATTTTGTTTCAATGATACCTAAAATCTCCATTTCCATAAGGTACACACATTTTACTTCTATAATAACAAAGCATTATACCAGCAAATATTAAACACATCACTGAAATATAATATTAAAATTAATATTTGATATTGTCCTAAAAGTTCACGTGAAATTAATGGAAATAGATGAGTTGAAAGAGGAATTTATTTACTTTACCTCAGCAGGATGAGATATTTTGGTACTATCAAGAGAAACTTAACAAGAGCTTTTTTCAGCACTTTGTTCTAGTCTGTAATTTTATCAGGGCTTGCACGTTTTTGAGAAAATCAAAGGCAAATTATCTATTCTGAAGAAAAGCTGTTCTGCTGGAAAAGCTCCAAGCAATCTTTTTTCTAAAACCTTCCTCAAGACTACCTCATCCCATGCACTGAGCCCTCTCCACTCTCTGCTGTAGGTCACATTTGCACTCCATTAAACACCCAGCCCTAATCTCGGTCTATAGTTGAGGCCTTTGGCCACCAGTCAGTCCTGGCCCTCTTACATCTCTTCCAACCTTGCCTTTCATCTGCCTGGCAGAGGTCAGTCCTCTGTCTTGTCTGCTGCTGTCTCAGAGCAGAGGCAGTGCACTGGGTTTCTGCTGGGTGACCATCATGGTCTGTGCCCAGGCCCATCATTACTCTGCGGGGAGACTTCAAATTCATGCCACCAGGTCCCTCGCTGCATGGCAGCTGCAGTGAGAGAGTGGAAGAGAGCCCCTGAGGGAAGCAGCAGCCATTGGGGGGCAATGGCTTCCACCAGTGCTGGGTTTCCACCCAGCTAAGGTTCTTGTGTGGTCTTACATCATCATGTAGCTCAGGACATCTACACCCAACAGGCAGTCACAAGAAGTCAGGGCTCACAGGCAGTGCACAGAGCAGTGACGGAACACATGTCCGAGCTCCAGCCCACTGCAGAGTGTCCCTCCTTGCTGGGCTGAAGTGTTATTCCTTCTGCAGCGCTTTAGGCAGACATTTATATGTCCTCTTCTGGTCCCTATATCAGAACATTGCAAAGTGGGATACGTTCACTCTATTCCTCTGTGTGGGAATTGCTATAACTTCCAACAAGCAGAGGGATATTGAACTTCAGTAATTATGAAGCTATTCAAGCAAAAACCCATGACTCCAAAACATACAAAGATACTCACTAGTCTTCTCAATAATCCATGGACCAGTAAGGGGCTGACAAGCAATGCATCATTCTTCCTACCCGGGATGAATTGATTCTGTCACCAGCAAACTAAATGCAATCAGAATCTTGACTTGAATCATAAATCGTACTTAAGCCACAGTTAGCAGTAAAGTGAAGTGAAGCAGATAAAAAAGAAAAAAAGTAAGGGGAAGAGATGGTACAGCAAATAATCTTCAATAAAGAAGGGAAATTTAAATATTTTATTTTAATATGAGGAATACTCTCTAGTTTTTAGAACTGCATGCAGTTGGAAAGCAGAGAGCTGTAGCATGTTAATATGATGTATCCTATCATTCTGTATTTTTCCAATTCAATCAGAGTGCCTGACAAATGATTATCATGGTGTCTAGGTCCTGTGGCCTGTTAGGCCTGGTTTGCTGAGAAAAAGTCTTGCTTTCTTGGCTGACCGGCCTGCTGGGTACATCAACACTGATATGAAAGTCCTTGCAAAAAAACTTAACATGGGAAATGTACAGAGCAATGAACCTGCTTTGTGGGGAGAGACAGACCACACTTAGCCAGGAGTTCATCTTGCTGGGCTCTCTTCTCCTGAAAACTGGATCTGAAAATAATTACTGAGGAGCTTGTCCTGAAAAACTGTGCAAAGATGGACAGTGTGGTAAAGGCTCTCTTCCACACAACCAGCAGTGTAGCCCTCCAGCAGGAGCTGACTCTGTACAAGTGAAATGGAAATAATGAATATGGTCTTTGCAAAGGATCAAAGGATGAAGAGCCTTAGAGAACTGGGGGACATCTTGATGTAGAGAGATGGACATACCTTGGTGTACTGAAAGACTGTCAGAAATTCCTCTGCTGGGAACTGGAGCAGAAGGATGGGAAAGATGAACTGGTTTCTTTTTAGTAAAACTATCCTCTATTGGAGGAGCATCCCATGGACAAAGGACGTATAGCATGAAGCTATCCTCTCGCTTTGGTGGTGTACAATCTGTCAGGGACAAACACTACCCTGATCTGCAGGCAGGAACCACTTCACCTATCTGAAGACTCAGCCGGTCCCCTAGAGATCACTAGCACGAAAATTTGAATGATAAACATCAGCAAATTGTGTCAATTAAAAGAAATCGAGCATCTAACCTAACAACTATCATATAACAATATTTGTTTTAGTTTAATGTGTTATATCCATTCCTTGGAAGCAGGCAGGACAGCTGAGACTTTCTGCAGCTGATCAGGCATTTTGATTCTATCGTCAACTATTGAAAGGCTCTTGAATCACTCGATTCTTGCCCATTTCAACCATTTTCCAGTCTAACCCTACTCTCAGCAAAGACAATGATGAAATCACACAAGTTTGGTTCTACCCAAGATCAATTAATCTCGTTGTGGTGAGTATTTTAAGATTCATACAGAATGAACTTTTTCACAGCCAAAGACCTGCACTTCATAAATATACCAGACATCAAGAGTGAAGGAAATGCAAGCAGCCTTCTTCAACTAAACTTTACAGAGCAAAACGAGGAGTAAAAATATTGCCTTATTCCTCAAATGAGTTAGGAAAACTGATTAAAAAGTTTGTGACTGAACATATTTCTGCTAGAAAATGCTATTTCATCAGAAAAGGCTACGTCTGAATGCATTAATTTCAAGGGAAGATTGTTTTTCAAACAAGGCTGGAACAAAAAAAATTCCTTTCTGAACCTTTTATCTCTGAGACCTCCTGCAGCACTGCTTCAGGCCCACAAAGCTGAAGATGGTGCTTATTTCGAAAGGAAGGAGGTAGGGACTCATAAACCTGACAGTCTAGCTACAGTGCCCAGAATGACACTGTCATGCATTTATTCCTCACACAACAGGTCCTTAATGAAGACTAATTGGAGGAGTAAAAGCAGTCAACTTGCATTCATCGAAAGTGAGTCATGCCAGAACAAAGTGACGACACTTCTTTGCCTGGGTAACCCACTTGAAGGAGATGGGGTAAGCAGTAGCAATGGCTGATTCTAACAAAAAGGTGTATTAATGACAGAAATGACTAAGTGACATGACCCAGACAAAGTTATAGAGGCTGGGGCTGTATGAGGGGACAGAATTTGGCCAGGCTGGCCTGGTTGAATCAGAGGATACTCCTAAAGATGCTCTGGGTATGACACACGGGGCAGAAGAGAACTCAGCAGGATACAGATATGACAGTGAATGTTGGTGTTGGGATGCATAGGATGGACTGCTGGATGTGGGGGACACTTCAACAAAAAGGGCAGAGCTGATTCACAGAAATGCAAACAAACAGAAGTGCACCCTGTAAGTCTACGCTGTTGGTCAGGTCACCATGGGTCTGGAAAGGCCTTGGCTCAAGTGTTGTGCCCCATTTTGAAGATGTGCTTCAACTAATGTGTTGAAGTACTGAAAAAGAAACCAGAGCAAAAGAGCAAGAAAGAGGGGACATCTGTAATACTCAACATGTGAGGAGAGAACTGCTTATCCGAGGAAAGAGGAGATTGAGCAGAGATTTTCAATGTTTTTTTAGTAGATCTAAGATGGTAGAGAGAGATGAGGCTGGTTACTCTCTGCTTGTTGGTACTAGGAGGAGAGAAACAGAAAAATCAGCTGAAAATTCTCAAGCACTTCTTGTGCTTTCTAGCAGCCTAACCAATCAATCTCAAAGAGATGTTTTGATTCCACTGAAGCAAAATATCTCTATCGACCTGCAGTGATGTATTTCTGGCTTTGCTGTGGGACTCAGCTTCTGAGGAAAGATGTGTTTATTGCATGGAGCAGTACAATACCCTCGAAGAGAAAGCTCCCAGACTGATCGGACTTTTCTTGAAGTCAGATGCAAATACATCTCACTGAGTAACACTGTTGTGTACTTTAATTCATCCTTGATGTTTGAGAAAGGAAACTATTTGAATTAACACAGTCTTGATCTTCATTGCCCAATATAACATTGATTAATTTTCATTTAGAATATTTATTTCAGATTTCATGGCATGACTTTGTGGAAACAGGGCTTTCGGCTCATCTCTGTGAGCCTCAGATCAACTACGACCTGCGCCAGCTGGAATTTCCCATAGTCTAAGGCAAATTTCTCAAAATATGTAACTGTGAAAGACATTTTTTCCACAGTAAAATTACATCAATTCCAGGTATTCAGAAACATATCAGATTCTTGTTGCTGGTACAGTTTCCTTTAAGATGTGCATCTAATGGATTGCCCACACACATGTTCAATCTTCCCCCAGATTACTTTCTTTTTTGGAGATGCACAGTGAATAAAAAATCAGCATTTCGTCTCCGACACCTCCAACCGGTCACCTAACTAACATGTTGTACCTGGTGACATTTTAGGTAGAGCCTGCAAGTCCTGTACATGTGGCAAGCAGAAGTAAAGAAGTTAATGAAATGAGAAAGAAATCAAAGTAGGAAAAGACAATTCCTTTTTCACAGGTGTTGGTGGCTTACTCTGAAGTTCAGCAGCTCCAGTTGCCTTCATCAAAACCAGGACAAGACTGTTCTTTCAGCCTTGTAATTTCTTCTCCATTCTGAGATCAGTGTACCTTCCATGTTTTTACCAGTGTGTTAGAACAAGTTATTGGAAGAAGACCAAGTGTTTAATGACCCAAGAAGAGGGATCGGCCAATTCTCAGTTCAATAACAAGTAAAAGGAGAGTTATTTAACACATTTGAACTGGTTCAACAGCATTTCACTCACTACACCAGATGGATTGGGATCCAGTTTTCCTTTTGAAATGTGGCGATTTACTTTTGTTTATGTGATTGAAAATATACTTCTCCTCAGAAACTGTAATGATGTAATTACTTCAAAGTTAACAATTAGAATGTTTATCTTCAAATTCTAAGCCTTATTGCTGGGAAAAAAGAAAGTTGTGGTGGGCATATTTGCCACCATTTTTTTTTTTCAGCTAAAATCAGTGTTTCCCTCCAAGTAAAAACACTTCAGTTTTTTTTTTTTTTTTTTTTTTTGCCAGACATTATGTGTGATATATAGCCATGTGAATGAATAAAGAGCAACCTCCCTCCAACTTAGCTTTTCCAGCTGATTCTGATAGTGAAATTTATTCTTCTTTGATATCCTCAGTTAAAGTAAGTGTGATTTTAATTATTCTTTAGACTGTGTGTATCTTCTTTGTGCAATAACAGTGGCAAAGTGCATGACAGTTTTTCATCTTCATCTCTAGGGCCATGCCAATGTGCTGAGAATAGAGAAAAGAAATGAATCAACATGCAACAAAGCTTGCTGGAACCATCAAGGATCTTCCCATGGGTGTCAGCAAGTTTTCATTCAGCTCCTTTCATAGCAGATTTTCTGAAAGAGCTGAGCTCCCCTACAGGGGCCAGATTTGCAAAAGAGCAGAGCAGGTGGGAGGCTTCTGGGGAAAATCTGTTGATAAATGCCAAGCAGAAGCAGCAGGGATCTGAGCTTGCTGGAGGAGCTGAGGAGATTTCCTGAAGCATGCTTTCAGAAATTGGTTCCCACCTACTTTCCCAACAAGCAAGGTGCCAAGATGTAATGGCCTCTGAGAGCCCAGCAGAGATTTGTCTACCCTCAGTTCTGCTGATGCACTCCAGTGCCAGACTCATTTTATTAATTACTCCAGCTCTAAACCACACCAGGTCTGCAGTCACCTTCTGGCTCTACTTACTGCACCAAAGATACTTCATGCAAGTAGAATTTCCTCAGCACTTCCTTCAGACTTAAGAGAAGCATTCTGCAAGCCTGGATGTGATGAACTCTAGCACTACACTGCATGGAGTTGAAGCCAGATTCAAGCTTGGCAGGAATCCACTTATCACTATGGGGCATGTGAATTACAGAGTCATTAATGTTAGAAAAGACCACTAAGATCATCTAGTCCAGCTGTCAACCCATCACCACCATGCCCACGCGTAACTTAACTGTGCAGCCATGGACAGTTATGACTGCAATGACTATGGAGTCATTGCTGCTATTCAGGCTTGAAGCCCCAGTTGAACTGATTCCTTCCATAGCGGATTGTATATGACTTAGGAGTTTTCTCTGAGGAGTTAAGCATATCTGCAGTGCCAGATAAGTGTAACGCCCTGAGACCCGGGAGTTACGGTCCAGCTTACTGCAGAAGAAGGTCAGCTCGTCACCCATAAATCGTTAAACAAGCACAACTGGTTCACTCCTCACCATGGCTGCACAGAATAAGGCTGCAAGTCTCATCTACCTGAAGACTTCTTACAAATTGCAGAACTTTGCATGCTTGAAGAATATGTATTTCTTCATTTTCTCAGGTTCAGCTGTAGGTTTTTTTATGTCTTTCTTTTTTGACTATCCTTTGCTCCTCCTAATTTCAGTTCATGTCTTTCTCCATCTTTTGGTGATTGGACTAGATAATCTTAGTAGTCTTTTCCAACCTTAATGATTCTATGATTCTATGACTTTTTTTCTCTGGCTGCCTTTTATTTTGTATTTTGTATTTTTTTTCCCATTTGTCAGCCACCTTCATGGGCAATGCCCCCTTCCACCTGCAATACATCTGCAGCTGGAGGAGCTCACCTACCTTGCACAGCTCTCCCAGGAGACGAAATAAGAGATTTAGCTGGCTCTGCCCTGCTTGCAGAAATGAGGTTTGCACCACATTTCTCTGCTGTGAGTAGAAGAGCTTATTGTGGAGAAATACACTTCTGTGCCTGGAAGGCACTGTTTTCCCTGACCTCTGGTCTGGAAACTATTTGTCTGGGTGGTAGTCCAGCCCAACTCTGTAATTAGCAAAGCTATTAATAATTAGAGAACTTGTCATCTGCCAGGGGATGGAAAACTACACATGCTGTTGCCAAGAAAAAAAATCACCTCCTGTGGAAAGAGCTGTGATTTGCACAGTGTTTTGAGAAACGTGTAGCTGATCTGTCATAAATCATGGATTTCTTTGCAACACCATCTTGGATCAGTCCTGGCCAGCAATAGGACAGAGCTGACATTCTTCTGAAGAAATAATGGGATCATCTCCATGTACCAGAAGGAAAACCATACAAATTACAGTTTAGATTCTCTTTATTTTCCTTCTAGCTACCAGAACTTCAAGGAAGTCCTATGTCTCAAACTTTTCAAACACAATATCTAGGAGCAATTCTTTTTAAAGAAAAAAGGAAAAAAATCCAGGACTGCCACCTGAGTTGCCTGACATCAGAAACTGAAAATTTCAGGAAGACAAAAACAACAACAGAAAATCCATGAAGAGCTGTGAGGCTCATAATCACAAGGAGCAATAATCACAAGAGAAAGCAATAATGGCAATGTTGCTGCCAGAGCCATCAGGGCAGCAGAGGCTCAGCAGGCAGGGCTTGCCCTGGTGCCCTTCACCAGTCTTTTTTACTGGCTCATTAAGTAGAACCGTTGCAAAAAGAAAAAAGTCAAAATTGGTTTCCCCTCAGAAAGTCAGTTCAACAGAATTATCCACCCACAAATACGTGTCAAAACAAATCTTTCCACCTTGCCCAGCTTGCTCCGATAATGTCAAGTCAGTGCATCTCAGTCCTCGTGATAATTTGTTCCAGTGACATAAAATGCTGCTTCACAAATTTGTTTAATTCCATTTTAGCTTTATTACAGACATATTAACATTCATTTTCATTTTAATGGACCCTACCATTTGCAGCATTAATATTTTGGATTCAACATTTTTAAAGCCAAGTGTGTTCTGACTCCTTTGCTGGTTGCTGCTTCGGCATTACTGGAAATAAATGTCAATCAACATTATTGCAAATGACATGTTTGTCCAGCACTAAGTTGGGCTGCAAATTTCAGAAAGAGAGCTTTTTATTAAAATCTCAACTTTTTTTTTGACTATCTGTTCTATTTTTGAACTAAAGCAGAGTTTGGAATCTCCAGAACTTGCAACGTGCTGGAAGATCTATTTTTTCCTACCATTCATTTTCAAATGCAGACAGATGCTAATGACTTCACTTTCAAAGGTCTTCAATTAATTAGCATGTTGATACTCATTTAACAAGATTTTCTGGCCCACACCTGTTCTCTTGTACAAGACTTTGCCTTACCAACATCATCCTGATCCCCTCTCTCAGGCTCTCTGCTTGTCACTGCTACATAAATTACTTTCCACTTTCAGAGTAGAAGGGCAAACAGTGCCATCATGATAAGAAACCCAAGAACAAGGAGTTGCTTTTGGGGCTTGTTGAGTGCTTTTAGGGCAAGGCAGGGGCCAGCATAAGGAGGATTTACCAGAATATGAGATCAAGATGCCATCTCCTAATTACAGAGTGCTAACAGAGACATAGTTCCTTCAGCTGCTTCAAACTGATGAGAGCACTCCACCTGCTCCTCACTAGCTGCCTGGACCCACCCCTATTTTTACAGGTCCTCTGCTCAGCTGGGAAGTGGCATGCCCCATTGTACCCTGTGTTCTGGGAGTAGGCAGTACAAGGACGTCTGGCTCAGTGAATCATTCAGGTGAGATCATCCTTCCTTTTTCTCTCCTTTCTTCCTAAGCGCTTCCTTCCTGTGATGGGTCACTTGCTAGGCCTTGCAGGAAAGGTTCACTGTAATTCAAACTTCAGGTGTAAAGCTTTTGTTAATCACCAATTAAAGGAGATGTCAGCCAGTAACTCCAGAAGGAAAACTGTAATTCTACCTTTAGCTTTTTTAGGGCTCTGCATTGGAAAGCATCTCCTGTCCTTGTGGACTACTTGAAAGAGAGAATTTCAGGCTTTCTTAATTCGTAGCCATTAAAACTCTCCCAGAGGACCTTCAGTCCCACGTATGTATCATTTAAACATCTTGAAATGAGGCCAGCATCTCTGCTTACTTTTCATGTGCCTTTATGAAACTCCCACAGCAGTAAGGGCTGCACTGCCCTTCCTAGGTATCTCTATAAATGACCTCACTGGGGAAATTTCTCCAAAAAATGAAGTCTGCAGAGGCACAGCCCTTCACACAGCACTAAGAAGAGGTCCATTTCTCAAAACTGATGCTCCTGGGAAGCAGGAGAAGTCAATGCTTGTATTTCAGACGGGCTGAAACATTTACTTCTGATAAGTACGTGTGGGAAATATTAGATATCAATGCAAATACTCTCTAGCAAGCAGCAATGTGGCCCTAATTAGCCAGATTTAATTCTGTAAAAACTGAAGAAATTTATCTTCCCTGCCCAGTGCTTACTGCACCACTAGCTGTGATAAGTTGCCTACTTTTTAAAGACTGTAGCAAATTAACTTCTTTATGTGTGCTCCTCATGTGAAATGCCTGTGCTGACGGCAGTGAGCTGCCTCTCTCTCTTGAGAGCATTTCCTCTGCTCCTGCTAAGGGCTGGGCACAGAGCTACAAACAAATGGGCTATTTTTGCACTTTCTCTATACAAATAAAATAGCTCCAAGCTTGAACAGAAGCTCTCAGAAGGCAAAACTGCCTTTTGCCAGACCAAATCCCAGAGGCGTGTGTTGAAAAACAAACTTTGAGTGATCTGTATGCTTGGTCAGCCCAACTGATTTCATCTTCCACTCGCAGCTCCCTCCTGCCTGGGCAAGCATGGGGGAGCTGTTTCTCTTGCTTTGCTGGCTTTCTGATGAGAGGTAGAGGGGTAAATTCTGCAGTTTTCAACCTGGTGTGAGGTATGGGGTGAGGAAAGGAGGTATGGGCACTGCATCCTTTCAGGAGCTGCAGAAAAAAAGAGAGAAGTAGAGACAGCAGCTTACATCAAAATATGTCTGTGGGACTCTCAGCATGGTGGGGACAGCTTTGGAGGTGAATTGATTGCTGATTTGCTCCAGGTTATACTGCAGATATTGTGAAATTATTGTCTTGCTCTGCTCTGTGCTGCCTCACCTCCAGCACTGGGTGTGGTTTTGGGCACAATGGTACAAAAAGATTGTAAAGCTGTTAGAGTGTCCAAAGGAGGGCTGCAAAGATGGAGAAGGGTCTGTAAGACAAGATGTATGAGGAGCGTGGAGGCCCCTGTGTTTGCTCAGCCCAGAGCAGAGGAGCTGAGGGGAGGCCTCATGGCGGCTGCTCACAGGGAGCGGAGGGCAGCGCCGAGCTCTGCTCTCTGTGACAGCGACAGGGCCCGAGGGGATGTCATGGAGCTGTGTCAGGGGAGGAGGATTTACCAGAATATGAGACCAAGATGCCAGGCAGGGTCTGCACCAGAGGACTGCAGGTATGGCCCCGGTACCGGAGCTCAGGGAGAGTTGGGACAATACTCTTAGACATCAGGTTTGGTGGTGCTGTGCGGAGCTGGGAGTTGGGCTCAGTGATCCTTGTGGGTCTCTTGCAACTCGAGATATTGCATGATTCTAAATTGCAGTGAAAGCCCCAGGGTTTCAAGACACTGCATGTTCTTTCTGATGAGTGCTGTTGAGTTCCTCTCAGACCAAGTCAATGTTTGTCTTACACAAATGTTCTCTGCAGAGGTTAATGCAGAGTGCAGCTGACTTGGTAATGCTGTTTTTGCTCCAGTGCTTTGGTAAGACTTTTCTGAAGGTAAAATTTTAGATTAGTGAAAATTTGAATATGTAAATTGGGAGATTTTAATCGAGAAACAATTTTCTCTTGCATTCACATAAATAAGTTTTCCCATATGGGTTCGTATTTGTAGACCAATATATTTCCCCCTGGAAGAATCCAATACTAGGTTTATGAGGCATGTCATTTTGTTAAGCAAGCTAATTTTTCTTAGTATTTAAACTTAATTTTTTTATGTAAATATCTACTTACAGTTTTCTGCTTTCTCTGTGTATTTATTTTAAGAAATATCAAATGATCAAACTTGTGACATTCCTTACACTCATAATGAGTAGCACACTCTGTGAACTAAAAGCAAATGAGTTGCCAGAGGGGCTTTATAAAATAAATAAATAAGACAGTAAGTTTGCCCCAAAAAATGAGAGCTTTGGAAGAAAAGAACCTATTTATGAATTGAATTTAGCAGAAAATGTAGGAAAACATTTAAGGTTGTGGAAGCATGTTAATTCAATAGTATCATTTCAGTTGTGTCAAATGCTGATCGTCTCTGAATTGCATTTGTGGCTTAGAACTATCTGTGAGGAAAGAGAGCAGAAAAGAAATAAGTTGGGTTGAAAAGCTGTTAAGTAAGCCCAGAGTCAAAGCTGTCATGCCAGGGCTGTTTTCCTGCATGGTGCTGAGGGAAGGGAATCCTTATGGTGACAGCGCACAGAGCTCTGTCAAGGGCTGTCCTTCTCCCTGTTCCCAGCGTGAGAAAGCATGGGGAGATGCTTTCTCTGGAAAAAGCATCTATTTCAGGGAAGAAACCTCTAGGGCTGCTGGCAAATTACCCTAGCTGAGGCCCAATCCATGCAAGGGCTTCTCTGCACAGACATAGCCCTCAGATTTGAGGCCAGTCATTGATTTCTCAGCTTCTGACTTCTGTTTTTTCTCTTTCAGATTTTTCAGATCTTGGTTCCACTTGAGTACATATTCTGGGTAAGGCACATAGAGCTGTGCTGACAGCAGGATATGCACAGATTTAGAGATGTGAGCTCCATTAACACTAATAACATTAATTACATTGCAAAACAAACTCCCCTTGAAAACATATCCCACGGGGTCTGAAGCAAATATGTATTTGTTCAAGCCTGACTAACTGTTCTCAAAACCACCTGTCAAGGAAACCATTCTGTGATTGGAAGCTGAAGAAGTTGCTGCTACTCCTGTGGAATAACTGCCTTCCAAAGAGAAGCAAAGGGGCTGGAACAGCTCTCAGCACTGACATCAGCAAGAGTACTAGTAAGAAATCAGAAACACATCTGCTTTTGTATGATCAAATAGGAATTTCAGTGTAAGGTTGGATGATTTAGGAGGATGAGTTTCCAGGACATCAGCTGAAGATCAGTATAGAGTATGAAATAATAATTAATGTCTAGAATTGCTGGACAGGATTGAATAACTGATTACAACCTTTCTGCTTCTGGGAAGGTGCAAGGTCCTCTATGAAACAACAACCTGTTGAAAACAATGATTTCCTGACTTCCACCAACTAAGGGCCACTCTATAGCTGGGAGAATGTGGATTTCTAATCTTTCCCAAAAGCTGATCATCTAGTTTGAACCCCCCTGCTATGTGCAGGGTTGCCAAGCACCAGACCAGGCTGCCCAGAGCCACATCCAGCCTGGCCTTGAATGCCTCCAGGGATGGGGCATCCACAACCTCCTTGAGCAACCTGTTCCAGTGCGTCACCACCCTCTGTGTGAAAAAATTCCTCCTAATATCTAACCTAAACCTCTCCTGTCTCAGTTTAAAACCATTCCCCCTTGTCCTGTCTCTATCCACCCTTGTAAACAGCTGTTCCCCTTCCTGTTTATATGCTCCCTTCAAGTACTGGAAGGCAGCAATGAGGTCTCCCCAGAGCCTTCTCTTCTCCAAGCTGAATCTAACCATTGCAGATCAACTCCTCTTCAGACATAAAAACAGACAATCTAGTCTTGTGTCCTATTATATTCTTGGCATTAATATCTCTTAGTGGCTTGTTTTACAGAACTGTTTGCTGGGAAGGTAGCAGGGAGAGAAATAACTTTGTAGTTTTCATGAATTTAGGGCTGGTCTGCTTTGGCTCTGTCTGTCCAGTGACCAAATAGCCTGAAGTCAAGACAAGTTGTCTGTGAAAAAGTTTCTTGTAGCTCCAGAAAGCAGCCAGATCCCAACTCTTCCAGCATCAGACATCAGCAGAAGCCTCTTTGTGCCAACCACCTGAATGCCCTGGGGCAGGACACAGTCAAGGGATATGGAGAACAGATCATAGAATCATAGGGGTTGGAAGGAACCTCCAGAGATCATTGAGTCCAATCCCCTGCCAAAGCAGGTTCCCTACACCAGGTTGCACAGGTGGGCATCCAGGCGGGTCTTGAATATCTCCAGAGAAGGAGACTCCACATCCTCCCTGGGCAGCCTGTTCCAGTGCTCCGTCACCTTCACTGTAAAGAAGTTCTTGCGCACATTTGTATGGAACTTCCTATGCTCCAGTTTCTGGCCGTTTTCCCTTGTCCTGTCTCCACACACCGCTGGAAAGAGTCTGGCCTCACCACTTTGCTCCCCACTCCTCAGATATTTATAGACCTGGATCAGGTCCCCTCTCAGTCTTCTTTTCTCAAGGCTAAACAGACCCAATTCACTTAGCCTTTCTTCATAGGGGAGATGCTCCAGGCCCTTCACCATCTTTGTGGCCCTCCACTGGACTCTTCCCAAGAGATCCCTGTCTTTTTTGTACTGGGGAGCCCAGAACTGGACACAGTACTCCAGATGAGGCCTTACCAGGGCAGAGTAGAAGGGGAGGATCACTTCCCTCGACCTGCTGGCCACGCTCTTTTTAATGCAGCCAAGAATGCCATTGGCCTTTTTGGCCACGAGGGCACACTGCTGGCTCATGGCCAGCCTGTCATCCACCAGGACACCTAGGACCTTCTCTGCAGAGCTCCTCTCCAGCAGGTCATCCCCCAACCTGTACCGCTGCATGCAATTATTCCTCCCTAGGTGCAAGACTCTACATTTGCTTTTGTTAAAGCTCATCTGGTTTCTTACCGCCCAGCTCTCCAGCCTGTCCAGGTCTCACACAGCCTTCAGGTGTGTCAGCCAATCCTCCCAACTTCGTATCGTCAGCAAACTTGCTGAGGGTGGCCACTATCCCCTCATCAAGGTCATTGATGAAGATGTTGAACAAGACTGGACCCAGCACCGACCCCTGAGGAACACTGCTAGTTACAGGTCTCCAACCAGACTCTGCACTGCCAACGACAACCCTCTGTGCTCTGCCAGTCAGCCAGTTCTCAACCCACCCATCTGTCACTTGGTTCAGTGCTCTGACACTGGTGCCAGCGGGTGAGCCCTCCCTACTGGCACAGTTACTCACTAGAAGTACCACCAACCTCAGCAGCTTCTGTGCTAAAGGTGTATCTGCCTTTTCTGCATGAAGATGCCTACCTCAGCATGCGGATGGAAGAGGAGATCCAACTTATTTCTCTTCTCTGAAGGAAAAGTAGCTGCAGAGTTACTACAAAGTGTGCTGACATAGGCACTGACGTCACTCTGGGGCTTGAGAAAAAGATTTGGAATGTTTTTTTCTTGAGTTTTTGGGATTAGGTAGCTTGCTTGGAGAAGTCAGTTCTTTTGAAGGCTCCATAGGTAACAGAGTAAATGCAGGAACTTTTTTAAAAAATTCCTCCAAAATAATAATTAAAAAAAAAAGCCATAAAAAAAAACCCCAAAAAACAAAGAACTATACTAAAACTTTTATTCTCCCAGAAGAATCTGGGCACTGACTCAAGTCATTTTTTCTTGGCTCATATTCAGAGAGTAGCAAAGCTGAAGGTGAAAAATGAACTAAAACTCGGGTGGAGCAGAGTGGGCAGGCAGAGCTCTTCCAAGGCTATTTTTACTACTTTGGCACCCACATTTTCATGGAGTGCCATTGCTGCAAGTGCAGATCTCCACTTGTCTCTCTTAGAGAGTAAATACAGCAGCACAAGGATGCTGGGTGTTTGCAGAGGACTTGCAAGAGCACCTCACTCCAAAACTACCAAGGCAGGATCCAGCTGAACAAGAGCCAGGGTAGCAAATCCTTTGGCAACAGGGAGAGAAGCGTCACTTGGTAATATCATTGCTTCTTAAAGGATGCTGTCTATCTTCTGGTCATCTAGTGGAGTGGTTGTAGTTGAGGACCCTTATCTATATCAGAAATACACCTGGCAGGATGTGGAAAATGAATATGAAGGATACAAACACAGCATTTTACACTGGACTGTGAGTAAAGGTTGAAGAGACCATAAGACATAAAATGTCCAAAAAAACTCTGTGCCTCATTATCTGGGACCAGACATTTGTCTTGGGCTACAAACAGCCAGGAGGAAAACCAAGGCCTTGTCATACTGATGGAAGTTTGATGGCCTGAACCTGGGCCATGCATAAGCTGAGATTGCTTACATTGCCAGCCATCAAGAGGGTGTCTCAGATAAGATTTGTAGGAGATTGTGCACCGCCTGAGTGCTCATGGAATGGGTATAAATGCATGAGAGTGTTGGCTGAAGTCAGGTGAAAATCAAAAATAACCCAGAGTCTTTAGAAAACAAGCAACCTTCTTTCAAGTGCCCCGTGTCAGAAGGAAAACAAACATTTTTCTGTGGCTCACTGGAAAGAGGGTGGCTGCTGGCCCTTACATCCAGATCAGTGTAATATAGATAAATGCACACAGACCTGTTTATTTTTAAAGGTACAGTCTTTTCTCTGCTGAAAGCCAATTACCTGTTTTTGTTTATTTGTTTTTTTGTCTTTAGGTTGGAGGAAATTTGATAAGATATTGGAAACTTTCTTGTAGGATAAACTGCTGACAGTTCAGAAGAATTTGGTGAATACTCTGCAAACTGAGCTTCAGTTTCCCTGTTCTGAAATGTTTTGTGCCTCATTGGAGGTGCAATGAAATTCAAGTTGCATTGTCCTTTGTGTCAGTAATTTACAGTATCCAAGGAAAGATGCAAAGAATTAGGCTATCTAGGAAACCTGAAGTGCTGTGACAACAACTTAGACTAATCAGGTTCTCTGACATAATTTTGGTCACGCACACTGTGTAGATTACTCCAGCTTCACTCACTTAGCAACAACAACTAACAAAAGGTTTAGGTGATCTTTAAAACAAAGCTTTCGTATTGCTGTCCATGGCACTGAAACCATGGAGATTGATTGCAGATGCAGCAAGCAGCTTTTACAGATGAATGTTCCAAGTGTAAACATTTGGAAAGTCAATAAAGGTAATAAATCTGTGCAGTGTCGGGGAAAAAATAGCTGAATAAAGGCTTTTGGGGTGTTTGGACTGGGCACTGCAGAATCCTGACAATTCTGGAAACAGCTATCATTATTATATGTTGCTTTTGATTGCTTTACTTCATCACACAGACCCGCAGGCAGAGCACGATGTGCTGCAGTGTGCATCTATGAGATAGGAAGAATGTGGGGCTTTTGTTAGTCTGTCTGCTGTAGATATGGCAATATATTTTTTAAATGGGATGCTAGATGTCTAAGTCTCATTTTCAGAAATGATCTAAAAACAAACTTGCACAATGTTTTGTAAATGCTTGAAGATACAGGTAGGTGGCTACTAATGTCTAATGGGATTCCTGGAAAGATCCGATGTAGCAATGGGTATCTAATCTATGAGTGCCTTCTGCACACCTCAAGACAACTTTCCAGCATCTGTATTGTTTTTGATGATCTGAAAATCAACTGTCTAGAAAATTAGCTAATTACTGTCTGAGCATATCTGGACTCTGAGTCCATAATAACATGAACACAATTTCAGCCAGGTTAGAGAGAAGCGTTACTAAATCAAAAGGAATGAGGAGTGTTCCTTTTGTTAGGATAAATTTCTTAGTCAGATCTCTGACATCTTACATATTCATTTTTCTGCCACAACTGAGAACAGAGATTTTGCCAATCCAACTCTCTGGATCAGATCAAAAAGTTCTCTTACAAACCAGGTTTTCCACTCCAAGCAGAGTTTCGAAAGAGTGCATTTCCGCTGCCAGGCCCTCACATCCTTTATCATGAGCAGAAGCACTCAGCTTCACAAATATTCCCAGTAGAGTCAAGAAAAGTACCAAACTCCATCCCAGAATGTTAATAATATTTATTCTCCTTTGAGTGTCAGAATGTATAGGATCCAATCTGGCACTAGGTGGTCTCTGCAAAGAACATAGGTCCAACGTGGTGTTTTTAAAGTCTTCTGTGCCTCGGGATTTGGGGATAGTGCCTTACAGTTATGGGTGAGACAGCCCACAGTGAGCTGTGAATCTTCAAAGACGAACAGTATCAGAAAGTATAAAAATATCCTACTTTCTTAGCTGCTTATTTCAATTGCTTTTTTCTTTCCTCCCGCCCTTGTGTGAAGTGCTCAAGTTTCCATAGGAACATGCAGGTTGGGTTCTTCTGCAATCCTCCAGTGGAGTTCAGTCAGCAGAAGATATTTGCTTCATAGATACACCGTTGTAAAAAGAAAGTCATCTTCCCCACAATCAGTGGGCTTTATCTAAGAAAAACAAAAGCAAGCTGCCACCCTGCTCAATGAACGGTTTGTATTTTTTATCACAGCTCAAAGAAGTGTTTTCTCTTTAAGAATGAGATAGTTTGGTAAACATGTATACACACACTACTGGAGCAACCAGGCACCAGCTTGGGCAGCTCTTGGGCAGGACAATGCTGCAAGGTTGAAAAAGAAATCAGTGCAGGATGTTGGAATGTCCCATGTGCCCGCACAATTTCCCCTCCCATCTCTTTGTATGGCTCTCAAGGGGCACATTTCTGGGTAGCATGAGACAGTGTGTCTTTCTTCTCCTTTTTATTAACTTGTAACAAACACAACTGCGCTGGATGCACAGGCATCTTTTTAAAAAAAGAACCAAATAACAAGAAACACTTTTTTTTTTTCTTTTGAAACAAATTTAAAAATAAGATCTTTATCTTACCTGGGTGTCCCTTGTCAGGAAAGGAGCTTGATGTTTCATCTCAACATGGCCAAAGACTAAGGCCAGCAGCTACTATCCAGAATTCTTTGCTGGCTCTTTTAAAAGTTATCAGAGACCATACAAGCTGAACTTGATCAAGTTCAGCTAATTCTGCTGTATTTGATGAAAAGTTGTATTATAGGTAACTTACACTTCCATTTCTTCCACCTTCATTTGTATTTCCTTAGATAATTGACTTTAAAAATCATCAGCTAATTGCAGTGTGTTGTGACATTCTCCTCTGCCGACCTGAACACACCAGTTCACACACTGCAATATCTGTAAGACACAAAGGATTACACTGAACAACATTAATCATGTTATTCTGCCAATGGTTGTTCACTTCAAAGCTAGAAATTCCAGCTGAGTAATGGCAAAAAATTATCTTCCTCTGTCCATGAAAGTTGTAATATTGAGATGCCAGTATTTTGGGCTGGATTGGCTGCTGCCTTTTTCACTAGGAAGCAGCTGCAGACAAGAGATCTGTTCTTCATTTCCACCATCTCTGGGTCTTGCCGTGCATCTGCCAGGCTGCTTCCTCTGTGTCTCCGACAAATGGTTATCGTGGCTCCAGGATGCGCAGGTCATTGCTGCAGGTCACGGATCACCTTCCTGTCCACTGCTTCACTTTATGACCCTTCAACCATTGTGTCTTGCTTTCCATGATTTCACGTGTAAAGATCTTCTCTCTTGAATATCCACTAATTTCAAATTAAATCTGATGCAAACCTGCCGGGACAGCTCATCCACTTATAATACCATAATTTGGTAGAGCTCTGACAGACATATTTATCCAGGAGCATCTGATTCCCTGTGAAGTTAATGAGCACTTCCACTTTTGCCACAGCAGCATAATGAAAAGTACACATCCCACTGTTAAATGATGTGAGATATTGCTATCCTGATAAGTGAATGCTACAGTAGTGTTTAGCTCTCCTCTGTAATGCCATAGCTAATGATCCAGTTCTTTAAGTGGCCAGACAGATATGGGAACATTCAAGATGTCAGCATTTCCATTTATCTGAAACTGGACTTACCTCCATACTTTGGCAAGGGATTTGCATTCCAATGGCAGCTTTAAGACCAAGAACTTTTTTTTTTCTCTGTAACTGTTCCTGGTGGCTTGTGAATGTCATGATTAATGACCATGAATACCTCATTCCAGAGCTTTATGAAAGTCTTAAGCTTCTGTTTTCCTGAGAAAATGCTATTCCAGCCTTCTCTTTCCGACTAAGTTATCTACTCTTCTTTCCTATTTAAATGGGAGAGAAAAAAAAAGATTTGGTGTTTGCAAAGCTCTCAGCTTGGGCTTTGTTTTGCCTCTGCTAGAGAGGTGTTTGTCCTTAGTTCCAGCCTCTTCTGCTGTCTTCATTGCATACCATCACCAGCTGTGCTGCTCTTTGGTCTGACACCTTAAACCATTACTACAAATGCCATGACCACCAGACATGATGCATGCTTTACATTCAGTTCGTTGGGATTGCCCCATTCTTATTATCATCACTGCTTTTTCTGCCTGTGTGGTCAGTGTTTTTAACATGCCAAGCTGTGATTTGGCACCTCCAACTGAGTCAGTGCTGGCTTGTCTTTAGTTCCTATGACATCTCCTTGAATAGATTTCCCTTTAAGGACCACCTCTCCTTTGCAAGGAAGTCCTACATCGCACTGTCCTCCATTCTATGTTCACCTTAATTGTTGAGAAAGTGCTTCCTCCCCACAGGTATCATTGCTGTATCTCATCAGTAACAGATTTCAATTTCTTTTTCTTTTTCTTTTTTTTTACTTTTTAAAGTAAAAACTCTAAATTTGGGGTATATTATGGACAGATTTAGCTTATTTAAAAAAATAAAATACTACTTTCTGACCCAAATCAAGAACTTTGAACGGGAAACTTATGCCTGTGCTCTTCTGGAGAACTGATGACAGCCTTTGGCTGCATGTCTAGTGAAAAAAACAAGACCCTAAGATATATCTCAGTGTCAACAAATTCATACCAGTTTCCCACTTAAAGTAACACCCGGGGTTCAGTGTGAGGCACTGCTTGGATTGCAGCTTGCATAAAGCCTGCTGCAGTTTGCACCAAGCTGTCAGACCTGCTCAGCTGGCAGGGTCTCCCTGCCCTGTCGGTTTTAAAGCACTATTGAAATCATTCTGCTTTCCAAGCTAGCACAACAGCTTGTTCACAGCACTTTGGTTTTTAATTTCAATCAAGATTTCTTGAAACTAATTAAAGCAAATGTAATCATCCGTGCTGCTCTTTGGATTGTCACTGCTGATAGTTTATTCTCTCTTGGTGAGCAGTGAAATATAGCCTGAACTTTTAACTCCAGCAGTTCAGGCAATCCCCATTCTTATCTATTTACTCTATGTAATTAATACAATTTCTTGTAATTTGATTAAAGCAGAGGAGATTTGGGATGTGGGGTTTTTTTTGTTGTGATGGTGTTGAAGTCTATTCCAGAGACATAGAGACTGAGAGATACTTTTTTTCTGTATTTCTTTTAAAGCTTTAATCTTTATTATGTTATGAAACTTCCCCAACTCCAGGTGAAAGTTCTTAACTCTACCAGCAATGTTGCTTGCAAGTAATTAAATCTTCCTTAGCTAATATACTTCATGGCTTTGAAAGGTTAGATATAAAAAGATCTTCTGTCATTTCCTTCGAAACTGATAGCATTTCCCCTCTCAGGTAGTGGAGAATTTGCCTTTTCTTTTTCTTCCCCCCCTCCCCCCCCCACACACAAAATCCTATTTGCTTTCATTACTTTCTGGCAACTTTCCTGGAACAGTCAGCTGTAGCACCTACAGAACGTTAATTTCTTGGATAGGTTAAATCACAGCAGTTCAGTTCAGTCCTTTCTCCCACTAGTCCAACTATTACATTCCCAGTACACTTTATTGTTGAGTATTTGATATGGTCTAGCAACCACAAAAACCTTGTCTGAAGCCAGTGTTGGCACGTCTTTCAGGAACAACATGTATTGCAAGGTACATCTCCCATCTCTCAGAAAGTGAGCTCTGCCAGCAGACGTCACCCATTGGATCCCAAAATGCCATGGTTGTACTGGAGCACTCTCCTAGGCTCCCTCAGGAGGGTTCTGGCCTGGTTCCTAAAGGTGCTGAGCAAGCAAAGCACAGAAGAGCTGTGCTTCAACCCTCAGACCTATCTCTGCCAGTGCTTTCTGCTGATTCTCGTGGGCAGAGAGAATGTAAGAGATACCATGTCTTCTAGCCTGAAAAATCTTATCCTATCTACTAATAATGGCTGCAAGTATTTAAGTGATAAAGGCTATGCACCAGCTGGGGAGGTGTGACAATGAGGTGACACAGCTGGAGTACAGATTAGGGTGGGCTGTCTCCTGCTGCCAGGGAGCTTGAGGCTAACAGGAAGTTGGGTTGTGGATCAGTCATGACTTTTGAGAAACCTTATTTAGCATGAGCACCCCAAGATTATGGAGAATTGCATGTGCTGGATGTCTGCTGGGGGCTTGACTTCCGTTTAATGGAGAAGTTGCAGACTGGGACAGGTGGGTCTTGGAGGTTAAATGAAGGGTACTCAGAAAAAGGGAGAGTCCGTCCTTCTGATGCTTAGGATGTTTACTGTCTGAGATCTTATATATCTTATCCGTTTTTCAGTCTTTTGTTGTCAGCTTTAGATCAAATAGGATGTTTTCTTTCCTAGTCTATACTTTGAGATATGGGTTATGCTACAAAAACTTTATGCCTGACAAAACAAATCTTCAGGATTTCTGAGCCCTTTACTAAACCCCACCCCACAGCTATCACCCAAGAAACAAAGCCCTTTGCAGCCCCGAGGCTGGAGGGGGTTGGATCTAAAAGAAATTTTTATACACTCTCAAATACTCTGAGCTGCTACAGAATGTGCATAGCTGAATTTCAAAACAGTGCTACTTTGTTATCAATCTTCTGTCAAGAGCTGTCAGAGCAGTTCAACTTCTGTAAACCACAAATAAACTTCCATCCTTCTGGGGCTGAAAACTCAAAACCAAGATTTCTGAAGGCTCAAATCCTACAAGACAAGGAGACACACTCCACAGATCCTCTCTGAAAAATGAAACAGAACACAAAATGAAAAAGAAGGAAACCAAACAACAAAAACCATTCTCTCTCCAGCCTAATGGGTTTTGGGCCAATCGTACAAGCTTGGGGATCTGCGATTTTGAAATATCTGGGAATATTTTAATACACCTCTGCACCCAGATCATCTAGAGGAAAAAGTGCTGCAGAAGGATGAAGGGTCAGACCATGGGAAAGTGAATGCCCAGACCAGAGAGAAAAAAATGGTCATCTAGTCAATTCACATCCACAAACTAGACTTTATCTGAGGATCTATCTAATCTTGCTCAGCTTGTAGTCCTTGCCTAAGTGTAGCAGAAATGCTAAGTCACAGCTTTAGCCAGTGATTGAGCACCTGGTGGGAAGGCAGGGCCAACTCAGGGGAGCTCAGGTGCAAGCAATGCTCCTGAGTGACCAGAAGGGGTAAAGCCAGGATCCACCCCTTCCCAGGCCTCATTTAAGGGTTGGCAGTGGAAGCAAGGAGATCTTGCTGGAGGTCTCTGCATACCTGAGGTCTTCTGAAGGTAAGCATCTTCTTTCCTTTGTTTCTGTCTATGGCTGTTGCGTTTGAGCAAATCCTCACTTCCTATATAGCCTAGGACCTTGCTGCTATGCTGTCATTGCTGCACTTTCCATTGTGTTACGCTAGGGTATTCTCATTTGGAAATAGACAGTGACAAATGTTTACCCAAACCAATGCGGAGAAGGAGGATGCCTGTAATAGGCTTTTGGTCAGAGCTGGCATAATGGTTCAAGAAGAAAAGGCTGGGGATTAAGGCTCCTGGCTTCTCATGCGTAGTCTGAGGGAGAAGGTGTGCATTATAAGATCTGTAACTGCATGTGTAATTATTTAAAGGGAATACGTTGTAAATAGTGAGTCCTATTCCACAGGATGGTGGAAGAAGAAACCAGAAATTCTGATGTGCTCAGGACAGTTCTCGTTCAGATAGTTTCTTATTCTGGGTTGAAATCCTCAAATGGGACACATTCTGAAGAGGAAGCTGCTAAGGTCTCATAAGCACCTGCAATAGTTATGTTTCTTCTGTGGAGAAGAAGTTGTGCCTAGTGGGGAGGAACAAAAATGAGAGCTCACTGGCAGGCAATGAAAGGTCAGTGATGTGCAGGACTAAGGAACGAAAGGAAGGTTGGAATAAACAGAAAGCATGCCAGAGAATGAGGGCCCTGGAGGAGACTCCTGGGTCGGAACCTGTGAGAGGAGAATAGGATAGGAGTACGGGGAACACTGGGAACTGCTTAACCCATGGGAAGGTGTGACCTAAAAGCTCAGAGGAGCTAAATGTGAGCACTGAAGTGGCTGCCAGCCTGAGCTAGAAATCCTTGTGATGAATCCCCTAGCATCTGTATTAATAGCACTGCAAAGCATCCCCTTCTCCTTGGTTGCTTCTTACAGTCTGTGGCCAAAACCTGGCCTTGTCACCTTCCTTAACTAATACACCCATGCGTCCTATTGTCCTGGCATAGGATAACACAGTTCTTCATTGCTTCAGTCATGGCTGTCTTCCTTGCAAAAAAAAAAAAAAAAACCAAAAAAAAAAAAACCAAACACCTCTCTGTGCATTTTTCTCAAGATAAGAGCAATCAGCACATAGAGCCCTGGATTTAGGGAGGAGGAGTGAGGCAGCCTCCCCCACATGGAGCTCTCTGGTGAACATCTAGCTCTCATGTCAAGCTCTCTATGTAAGCTTCTGGATTTTTCACTCTACAATGAAGATAAAGCATTAGACTTCTCTGCCTGGATTTTGACAGCATACTTTCTCTTTTGGTGTTTTGGCTGTTTCTATCAGTCCAGAATGAGACAGCAGTGTGAGAATGGTGTTGATACCATGTAGTCTTTCCATTCCCATCAATAGGGATGCCTAAAACATCCTCTCTTGCTACATCTGATGGATAGCTACTGAATCTGGTAGCCTGACAGTGAAGGATGCTGTAGCTCTGGGTTTAGATAACAGTGAAGCAGAGCACCTATTCCTGATGGCTGCCTTGTAGGCGTGAAGGGACAGGGAGTTTTTGGGAACCTTTGAATTCAGAATAAAACCTCAGAGGCATATGCTAAGGAACTAGACTCAGCGGACAATTTTCTGGTCTAACACTATGCTCAGGACTGGAATGACTGGACTTGGGATACTTTGAGGCTTCCTCCACTATGAGCAGCAGAGAAGAATTGTGCTGAAGTCTCTTCACTCCCTTTAGTTTGTCCTTCTGCTACAAATGTAGTCCACACCTTCAGCAGGTGAAGAAAAACTCATTCCACTGTTAACAAAGCATAAGGCAATGGAGCCCAAAAATGGGCTCTGATGGCTGTTTGCGTTAAAGCATCCAGATCCCCGTTCCTGTGGGGATCTACCTGGTCCTCCTTTATGGAGATGCTCCTCTGAAAACCCTGCACAGTGACAGAGTCACGCCATTTAATGTTTATAAGGTGAATCCTGCTCCATCTTTGGAGAATATATTTTGCTTGGGGAAGTTACCCTGACTCCTTGCAGGTGTCTCCACTGATTCTTGTGTCCATGGAAATGTAGCAATTGGGAAGGCAAGAGATCAAGGACTTCTTTCACAAGCAGGGCCTTCTAGCCTATTTTTCACCGCAAGGTCACTGTGGATGGTCATAGAGTTAAAGTAGGGGTCTGCAACACTTTGCCAGGGAAACCGTGTCTGTGTAGCAGTCTGACATCTTGCCTGGACCTGTGAAGGAGCCAGGGTGTGCAAGGAAGGATGGTGAGACTCCTAACCATCACTAGATTACATTTGTTTACTGATACAGAACCAGAGTGATGGTGTCGTTCACATTTGTGGCATGTCTATTTCTCATTCTGGGAAGCAGAACAAACAAATTAATTGAATTTCACTGCACCACTGTCATGTAATAAAGTCATCTGATTGTTAGTGTTTCTCATAAAGACCCAAACCCTAGAGTCAAGATATGACAGAACTAATTCAACTTTTGTTAACCAAATAATGTATTTCCAGCCTTTGACTTGGCAATCAGGCATGAAACAGTTTCCTCAGACACCACAAAACCAGAGAATGCAAGAAAGACCTAAACTTTTCTATATTTATTATCTATTTATTTTGGAACTCATGATTGTTTAAGTTAACCTCACTAACTGAGGGGTCTGATGTGTTGTTATTGGGGTTACCTGCTTAGGGAAGCTTAGGAGAGCTCAGTGCTTATTTAGAAAGGTCCCTAAACAAATAGAAACCAAGTTAAACAGAGTATGTGCTGTCACCAAGACCAGTCCAAAGCTCTGGAATAACCTGAAGGGTCTGGCCCAAACTAAAATTTGCAAAGGCTCACGAATCAAGACCATTTAAATCAGGATCTTGGGAAATAGCCCAGAAAGCACTGTGTACTTTGACTCCATGTTGCTCATTGCTCTTCTTCCCAAAGGAGAAGCTGTTATAAGTGTGCAGACTTGTAACATAGCAGGGAATTCCCCAGAAAGAAGAAGCATGAAGGTCAAATTGCAGTTTCCATTGGCCTCCATGGATCCCACAGTCCTTGGCCAAAATAATCTTGATTTTTTTTTTTCCTTTGGCAAAAACATTTCCATTACAGTTATTTGAAAAGGGGACAGATACTATCTACAAAAACATAGGAGAAAGGAGCACTAGGAGCAAATTGCAGCTTCTGGGAGGTGTTGCATTTACCAATGGTCTTTACCAAGAATCTCATGTGGATTTATCCCCAAAAAAGGAGGTATGTGTGCTGTCTCAGTCCAACATTTTAAACAGAAATTGTGCAACCAGCCCTAAAGGAATGCAAATAAAACCCAGCCTTTTGAGATTTCTGTGTCTGGCGGAAATGATAGCATCAAAACCCTCTCCCTCCATCCCCAAATCCTCTCTTTGCCGTGTAATGTTTCTCCAGCTAAACAGCAATCTGAAACTAGCAGAGCTCACTGTGGTCAGCATGACCCAGGAGCCAGGATGACTGCATTCATCTCCTGTTCTGTGCAGGCAGCGTGGAAAAGGTATTTTGTGAATACGAGAGGCCTCTGTTCCCTAGAATGGTATGTTCCAGCTAAAGAGGAGAAGGACTGGGGGGATCAGGATGCCTTGTTTCTCTGCCAGGGCCTGGCAAGGAAGCAGTGTAAGATGAGCACAAAATAAGTGGTTGGCAAATACATACTTATAGCAGATTCTAAAACCACTGTGGAAGAAACACCCTGTGAGCACTAAAGCCTGCTTCACACAGTCCCCACAGTCTAGAAAGAGCAGGAAGGGAGGTTTGAGGGAGATGCTGCTCACATAAGATTAACACTAGGCTCTAGGATGGCTGTGATGTCAAGACACAGATTCTCAACTCAAGATGGCCATTGTGGCACCTGAAAGCCATGAGCCTGCTGGGGCTCACCAGTTCTAAACTGTAGAGCCTGTCCTTCAGGCTCTGCTCCAAACCAGTGTATAGAAGCCCCTGGAGAAGCGCTTGCACCACACTCCATGCCAGCAGCCATAAGCCAAGCTCCACGAGCAAGGAGGTAAATTCAGGCAAGCTGTGGAGACAAGTTGGCATGAAAGAAAGGGCCAGGGAGTCCCTTGAAAGCACTGAAGAAAATTGAGGGGGTGCAGAACAAGATCTGTGCACATGTAGGCCTTCATTTAAATTTTCTGCATCTTATTGCTAGTGAGGTTCTGTTTTTCAGTAGCTCCCATGAAGGGAGGGTTGTTTTCAGAGATCTTTGTGTTATCAAGATCTCCACCACCTCAACCTCCCCAGTGCCCACTGTTTGACTTTACTGATAGTGGCAAAGGAAAA
Organism: Pavo muticus; assembly: GCA_016647715.1. Classification (NCBI taxonomy): domain Eukaryota; kingdom Metazoa; phylum Chordata; class Aves; order Galliformes; family Phasianidae; genus Pavo; species Pavo muticus. The sequence continues at coordinate 1,029,099 of JACDJE010000125.1, read as the reverse complement.
ATATTGCTGCCCCAGCAGTATGGATATAGCCCTCAACACATCCGCAGAGCTGTCTGGGAAGCAGGAGGAGGGCAAAGCTGTAGGTGGGCACCTCTGTGATATTCTGGATGGGGAGGAGGAGTGTTATGGAAAAAACTTGTTTGGTAGGTAAAACAGATTTTAAGAGTGGACCTAGGCAAATGGAGAGACCATGTCAACTGCAGTTGAATGTTATCTATGCTATTATGCTATTGTTATCTATGCTATTGTGCCCTGCTGCTTGCTCCAGCATAGCTGAGTAACCTGGGGTTTTGTAGCACTGAGTCACAGCAGGGTGGGGTAGAGGGTGTACCACCATCCAGCCCTGGATTTCAGTTCTCCCAAATTCAGATAAAAACCACCCTTCCTGAGCTTGCACTGCAAACCAGAAGACAGGCAGGAGGGATGGAAAAGAGATACTAGCAACCACTTGTTCATCCAGATCTGTAAGGTCTGAGTGTTCAAAGTGGGGCCTGAATTGTCCCTCTGTTTGCTTGTCTTCTGGCCTTCTAGAAGGATTGGGTCAGAATCTGAAAATATCTGCTTACCAAAGGGATCAGTGGAGAAACTGAAATTAGCAAGCTGTCTGGTTGATGAAAGTCTGCAGAGATCAGTACTGCACCTGAAATTCTGTCAGCCCATCTGTGCATCACCAGCATGGAGACCCAGAACAATCAGCAAAGATTCAAAATGATGTGTCTGTTTATTTTTTAGCCTGTATACTTTCCCAGGTCTAAGACATGAAGCAGGCCAACAGAAATATGATGTTCAACTCTCAGTCTGGAATCAGCCTGCTCTTGAAGGGTATAAAATGTTATAAGCCCTCAACTGCAGTTGTTGGACACTTTACAGTTTACAATGTGTTTCTAAAACATGCTGCTCAAGTGCTGTCCAGGGTTGCTATGCATTAAAAAATTGGCCAAATGGACCCATCCTGTCAGTAGTCTAAAGTATTTGCCCATTTATGCATATGACTGTTATACCCGATTTCTGCCTCCAAATGATCCTATCGTTGTTTTGTCACGTGTCTCCCTGTCTGAACTGTAAGGGGGGTATGGAAGAAGATGACTTGGGTCTCATGGTGAGAATTTTTAGTGTAAATAAGAGATCCAAGGGGTGTTAGTGACTAGATCCCCAGAGCCTTGTTTTTTTGGGGGGGGGAGGGGACTCTCAACTGCAAAAACATGACCTCACCTCCTTGGTGGAAGAGAGGGCATGAGTCCAAGGTCACTGTCCTGCAATGGATGTGAGGAACTGTCTTGAGGCTGTAGCTTTCTTGGTGTCCCTCTGTGAGATAAGGATTTAAAGGTTCTCAGTGTCAAGAAATTATTGACCAGGTGCCTTATGACAGTAATTTGGCTGACAGGTGTAAAGAACAGATTGGAAGATTGGATGTGCTAACATCCACTTTCATCACTTTGTTGCCACGGTTTCATTGCATTTCCAAAGTGGTGGGACATTTCTCTTTGAGAAGAGATAAGGTGTATTATAGTCACCCTCTATCAATCATGCTCAGAAAAATAAAGCTGTATTTTTTTTTGCAAAGTACTTACTGATGCCTGTTTTCAACAATCTCAAGGAAAACTACACATTCCTACACCTATAAGCAATTAAACAGCAGATTGTTTGACAGTTACCAGGGAATTTACTAATGGTGTCCTGGGGGCACAGAGTGTAAGAGCATGTGAGGCTCCTTTCATGCCAGCCAAACTGTTTTGTATAGTCAACACTGAAAACAAAAGCTATGATGATATACTGCTCCCCATGACAACTCAGCTGGCTCTCTGCTCTCCGTGACAACAGAAGGTTTGTCTGGAGCCAGTCCCTAAAAATGTGAAACTATGCACACACAGGAGTACTGCTGAGATCAGGGCCAGAAAGAACTGCAGAGCTTTAAAACAATTCCTTTCTTATTGGAGAAAACTCTGATTGTGAGAAATGGTTGAGCCCTGGGCAGCATTGAGCAGCTGTTTCAAGGCAAATTCAAATGCAATTTGAGATGAATAGAAATGACTTCAGTATGGTTCAGCTTTTGTAAGATTCACAGTAAATCAAATCTTTGACAGCAGACAGCTGCAACATCTATTGATCAATGTTTTGAGTGGGGAAAAAGAAATAAAAAGTCATGGCCATATTGATTGGCCATTTATCATATGAAATACCTTTTAAAGAAAGCAGAAGAGACAAGCACATCCTTAGTGCTCGCGTATGGGAAATGAACATGTCTTTCTGCAATAACCCCTGACTTGTGCAGGAGCTCTGATGATACCTGCAGGCAACGTGACCATCAGCACTACCAGAAGTGCCAACATCTGGGTAGAGCACCTCCATCCACATCCCTGAAATTTAACATTTTGATTCATCTCTCCCTCTGCCCCATCTCTGATTACTTTTTGCTTTTTTTTGCCTTTTTTCTTTCCCATTATGATTCATAATTTGATTTCTTCACAGGTGCCCCAGGTCCAGGCTCCCCAGCCCATGTGTGCTGCAATGTGCTGCTCCGAGAGATTCACTGCTGCTCTTCTAGATGAGAAAAAATGAGGGTACAGCAGAAGAGCTGAAACCATGGCACAGGAAATGGAAACATATTAGGTATTTCCAAGTAGGAGCAAGTAAATTGTTTAAAAAAAAAAAAAAAAAAAAAGCCCATTTTTCAGCTGAAATGTTACTAGAATGCAAATTTATGTCTTTAATTCCCACCCTCCTTCCAGCTCCCAGATAGTACAGCACCAAAAAAACCACGAGAGTGAGAAGCATGGAAAACAGCCTGGTGAAAGCAACACTGTTTGTTTCATTTAATTTCAATATGTTACTGAGGCTGAGAAACAAATGACTCTGGACCCTGCCACATAGGTACGGCACAGACAAAAAGTAAATGGCTTATGTCATGAAGTGGTTCCTAGCAGCATCCACAAGCCCTACCTCAGTGGAAGGGAATACATGCATATGTATTCAAAGGCATTTACCAAAGTAATGAAGAAAGGAGAAGCAATGTTTTCCCCGACTTGGAATTCCCACTTCTGCTCAGCTGGGAATGCAAGAATAATTAATCAAAGCGCTTAAATAAGTTTCTCTCTGCCTTGATCAGAGCTGTGCAAATAAATCATTTTTCAGTTCAGTAGCTGAACCAAAATAATAATAATTGTAAAAATATTTCTAAGTTGTCTGAAATGGAGCTTCACGCTTTCTCAAATATTTTCAGTGAACAGAAATATTTGATCTAATTGAAATGAGATGGTGACTCTTTGCTTTAATTGCTATTTGTTTATTTTAAACACACAGGGATAAATCTGTCCTTAAAACATTGTTTTGAAGGGAAAAGTCAAAACAGATCTCTTAAAAGAAGAGTTCAAATACAACGTTCAACTGACTGTTCTATTTTATCACCATTTTCTGGCTAAATCATTTCATCAAATTCACACTTAGTATGACCTCTCCTGTGCCAGCATGACCAAAACAACTGCCATTGAACTGTGCACGATGTCTCTCTGAACCACTCACAAAAGTATTCCAGAACAATCTAAAAGCAGAAGCTGTGCTGAACCAGGGTAAGAGGTTTGATAAAACAAATGAATTGACTTGAAGGGACTGAAACCAAGAGCACACTGTTCCTTCAGAAGCCATTCTTTACAAAGAAATCACCTTTACTATTCTAATGTAATGCAGAAACCACGCCACAAATACTTTCTTAAAATTCCCCAGTTTGTGCTCAGCTTATATTCACCATGTTTGGAAAGAACAGTTATTATCAGGGCCAAGAAAATCCTAGAGGCTGAAACCAGCTCATCGCCACGGCCCTTGGTGGAGCTGCAGTCATGGATGTACTGGGAGATGCTCTAGGTGTTCTCCTTGGGCTGGCACCAGTATTCTGAGATGCAGCAGTGTTTTTTGGCTGCTCTATCTCCCTTGGCCCCAAAAATGTGCATTTTCAATTTGTAACGTGATTCACTTCCATCTGCTCTTATCAACCATTGTCTCTTCCCTCTGAGGGAGCCCATGTTGCTCATGGTCCCATCACTGGGAAGAGACAAGGGATGCTCTGGGTTTAATGCTGGTAAGCCCTTTAGATGGGACTTAGAATGGATCCTGCAGTGGGTGTAATATTTCGTGGCTCAAATTGCCTAAGTTTGGAAACAAGCCCATGTATGTGTGCTGTTTGCAATGCAGGACCGACACGCAGCCTCCTGAGTGTTAGGGAAATCACCTCCACCAGAAGTCCACAGCCCAAATGTCACACAGTAGCTCTAAATGTTGAAAAAATCTCTCAGTGTGACTGCCAATTCACCATACCCACAGGAATCACAGCTACTTTATATAGCAGCACCGAGTCGACTTAAGCACAGTCCCTTTTATTAAAGGAACTGGTACATTTTGCTTGAAAAGAGCTGCTTTTTGGGCACAAACACCTGCCTTTAGGTCTCAGGTAAATGTGTGAGCTGCAGCACTAAATACAAACTGAGAACAATTACTCAGAGTGTAATTTGATTAATTAACTTGGTGACACCTCAGGTGAGAAAAGGTATTAAGTGGAGGAGGGAAGTTTTTAGCATAAAGAGAGGTAAAAATGTCATTTAGTCCTCTGGGAAAGAGAGAGAGAGAAAAAAAAAGAGTGGCAGGTAATTCATTGCCTGTGGAACACAAAGCTGTTAGTTTAGAGGAGGGGATAAGAATTATAAAGCACTGTAAAACCAATATCTCTATAGAGCCCGTGATGTTTAGGGTCCAGAGTTATGAATTTCAGTTCCCCAGCTTGTCTCATGCTGTTCCTATTTCAGCCATGAAGAAGGACCTGGGAGCTTTAAAGCTTGTCCCTTATATCCACCTCTGTGGATTGCTCCCATAAAAAATACTTCCTCTCCTGACAAATCTTGCCTTCAGCACCTGCTTGGAGCCCAGCTACCCTCAGCACAGCAGCACAGATCTCGGGGCTTCACTCTGCCCCGATACTCACAGTAACCCAGCGCAGAGTGGGCAAGGAGAGGGGCTGCCAGCCCTGCCCATGCCCTGCTGTGGGTGATGAGCCGTAACAGAGATCCACAGCTTGCTGCTGTCTCCTTATGGGACTGAGCCACGGCCTTTCTGCCGAATGCAGCAGCTCATTTTTTCTTTGAAGGTGCAGAGGGAGGGTCTGTCCCATTGATGCAGGGGGGTGCTGGGTTCTGTTTTCCCAGCAGTTTGGGTGGCCTTTCCTGAGCCTGCAGCCAGGCAGAAGGGAGTTTATACTTGCTGCTCTATAAGATTGATGTGGTTAAACAGCAGAAACTGGTGGCTGTATAATCCCAAGCCTTCAAGACTCCTTGATTTGTCCAGGGACTTTTCAAACTGAGTTTCCTCCCATTTAAAGCTTCCCTGCAGCCAAACCCCATACCTCTGTCTCACCCTGGGGGGAGAGGAAAGCCACAGCGTGCATGGGAACCATCTCCTGAGCACACACAGCAGAAGAGGGTTTCTCTTTGTATAGGGAAGGCTTTTCCCACCTACTTTCCACCATATGGCTTCACACAAGAGCCAAGAGCAGTGCTTACCCACTGGTGGCACAACACAAGGGTTCTCCCACAGCAGAGAAAACAGCATTCATAGCCCTTCTTCTGCACGCCCCTTGCCTCTTTCCAGCTCGCTGAGAGTGACTCACTTTCTGTGCGTTACTGGCAAAAATGATACAAAAGCGAGGCAGAAAATATCCTGTATGAGGCTGTTAGAGCAGAGAGGAGATAGATATAGGGTTTTTTGTTGTTGTTCATTTGTTTTTTGTTTCCAAAAAGAATGAGAAAGTGAAGACATCTGATGCTGACAGCAGGTAAAACTATCAGCATTTATGAAATGGGGTACAGAGGATCTGCTTTCTGTCTATAGCTTAGCACCAACCCCGTGTTGATATTGCAGTGCTTTTGCTGGGTACCTTGGAGCTCTCTTTCTCCCAGGATTTTTCCCCGATGAGAAAGACAGCTGCCAGGACACCCAGCATTGCCTTTATCGCTGCTTTGGAGGAAGCTCTGCTGAATGCCATCAGCTGACAAGACTTTTATGAAGTTACTACCCTCAGGAGTGCAAAATCAGAAGTCTGCTATCCCAAATTCAATTAGCTTAAAAACACAAGTTTGAGAGACAGAACACATCTTCTTTTCCTTAGGGCTTTTATGTCAAACTGTTGCCTGCAGCCAAACGAGCTAGAAATATAGTGCTATAAAGAAATGAAATGCATGGCTTTTACTCAACTTTATGACTCCTTGAGCCCAGATTGAGAGGTAGGGATATCATACAGTCACTGGAGCCAGCTACAGGCAGGACTGGAGAGGTACAATGTGGTTTTGGCCGTGGGGAAGGCGTTTCTCCAACTCAGAGACGATGTGCAAGGACATCTTCATAGCACTTGTCCCTCTAGCTGCAAACAGCAGGGAGAACTGGTTGTGAGGAAGGCTCAATTCCGGCCTAAACATGACCTGCAGTGTGCATTACATCTCACCTACCCATAGTGCAGGAGGTGTTGTAGATCTCAGGATCCCACTCATTCAGGACATTGCTTTGGGACTGGATGTTCTTACTTGCCTTAACACAATGAAGATGTAAGTGAATTAAATTCTGAGTTGTCACAAGTGTCCACCAGTATCTATAGGGACAAGTTAGGCCTGATTCCCATTCACAGAGGGAGCTGTTAATGATTCTGCAGTAGAAGGATTGCTATCTGGACTTTGTAAAAAATGCAAATTAGGCTCCTAATGTTGCTGTTGGGGAGAGGATTAAATTTATCACAAACAGTAGGGATGTAATGTTTTGTATTCCCCAAGCAAATCCTTCCACAGTGGAATGAAAGCAGAATGAAAGATTAGAAATTGTGCCTGTAATCCAAATGGAAAGGCTTTTTTTCCTTCATGTAAGCCAAGTTAGAAGAAAAAAAAAAGAAAAAGTGGACCCCTTTCCAACTTTCCTGTATTTACAGATGATTTACAATTTCTTTTCCTGGGGAAAAGGTTCTGGAACAAAACAAAACAGAACAAACCACAAACCAAACAAAACCTAGGAAAAATAATTATCAAGACTCCCTGTGTGTCCAGAGTCCTACTTATTAAATACACTGACAAATAGCTGTGTTGAAGGAGGACTGTGTAGAACATGAAGTCAGTAAAATATTCAACTGACCTTGGTCCTATACTGAGGCAGGGAGGAGATATGCCAATAGTGCTCATAGGAATGACAGAAGGGGTGAAGGTTTCCTGTTTTTGGAGGCAGAAGTGGGGCAGTACTCAGTGGGAAGTCATCACAGAGAAAATACACCAAAAATATTTACAAGGAAACGGTGAATTCATAAGAATTAAGCTGAGATGGCCTAGGTAATTAACAGGCAAAAGCCCTCTTCCTTTTTGTTGCTCTCTTACTGCCTTTGATGCACAACTTGTACTGAGCAGAAATGTCTGAGCGTGGTGTGAGGCCATCGCAGTGGGGCATAGTTGGGTGCTGCCCAGCTCTGCATCCCATCAGCCAACAGCCTGAGGCAGCAGGGCTCTCTCCCTCCCTCCTTCCCTCACTACTAGGCAAGTCAAAATAACTTGTTAGCAGTCCTGTCGCATTCCGCTCCTTATCATTTATTCATTCTGATTTCTGAACTAGACATAACAAATACACCCACCATTAGCTCTGAATATCCCCTCCTAGGATGTAAAGCACACTGTAATCAATAAATATGCAGCGCTTGGTGCCTCCACTGCCAGAGGGTGGTAAAACTCACGTTCATTTACCTTCAATTCACTCAGTTCTACTTCAGTTCACTCCTCTCTTAAAGCACCCAGGCTATTGAAAGGGAGAGGTGCCAGAAGGCTATGCAAATGATGGTATAAACATTTTTTTTAACTTCATCTTACTCGTGCATATCTAAATCAAGTCAAACGTTGCCATTGGGGCTTAGAAACAGCTGAACGTGATGGTCAAGAGTGAAGACTACACCCTGGACACCAGGCCATACTCCAGTTTTGGAAAGCTAGGCTCTATTTTGAGGGCAGTGGCTCAAAGAGCATCTCGTTACTGCTGTAAGAAACTGCCTGAAATGCAAGCCTTAAGCAAAAGTAATGTACTCTTTAGAGCATATGGCTGTTACTGTATTGCAAAGAGCCTGGTGCTTAATGTATCTATTCATCCACGTGCTCAGGCAGTTCACACACTTTTCAGTCAGAACTGCCCTTACCATGTAGCTCTTAAATCTGGGAAACTGCAGTCATACAGGAAATAACATGGATAGGCAATCCCGGAAATCCAGCCTTCAGCATTTATACATGTATCTGTATAACATACATAGTGATCACCAGCTGCAACAGAGTATCCCAAAGGAAATCCTTTACTATGCTAATAGGAAGCAAACAGATAATAAAGTAAAACCCAGATAAACAAATAAAACACACAAGCAGAAAAAGGAAAACTCAGTAGGATAATTGCTGCTTTTGGAAAAACAACACTGTAATTGTTTCTATGCAGAGGTGTTCTCCACTTTGTTACTGGGTTTATGCTCTGGGAGAGCTGAAAGGTTTACCTGTTTTCACCCCTGTGTGGAGGAAAAATCAGAATCAAGCCAGATTCCAAGAACCCAGGGGACTGACTGGGAAGCCCTGACCTCGGCTGGAACAACTGTCCTCATGCCCAGCTTGTTTGCCTCTGTGTAACTGACTGCAAGGTGTTACGCAGCTACAGGTATTGAAATAAGCACTTCTGTTTGCCATTGCAGAGTCAGTGTCTGAGAAATAATCCATCCAAATGACATAAACTGCACTCAGCTTTAGTTTGAACTTCAGCAGTCTTTAGAGCTGGGTGAGGGTTAGAAGCTAGGAACTAATTTATACCATCACTGTAAGATGCACCTGGGTTTAGATGGACCCCTTCATTTTCTATTGTTCTCACAGAAGCCAATTTTGGGACAGCATGCAAACACTGATATCCAGTCCAAAGGGCTTTTAGGCTTAAAGCTCAGGTCATTAGAGGCAGCTAAGCATTTTCACGGTGTCATTCACTTGTATCATAGCTGTGCTTACCTGTAAAAACTAAGGAAAAGCAGCTCTTGATGAGGGAACTTTCACAAACATCAAAGCAGATTCCATTTTCAGAAGGAGTTCGGTATCTTTACAAATGTCTAGAGGAGAGCAAAGCAAGAAAAGTAAAAACCCTGCTTCCATTCTTAAGTAAACATGTGAATTACAGATCTTTTTTATCTACCCACTCATTCATCCACTCCCTGAGGAGTTCAGTACTTTGGTGCAGGAGTCCTCAGATGTGTCGGGAATACCAGGTGACAGCTGAGCACTGCATTAATATTCTTTCCTATCACCAAGTGGGTTGCTGGGATTTGGAGGGAAGCGAGAAAAGTTCTAAGCCTTTCAATATGCAGCTGATGTGTGCTACCACAAGAAGAATAAAGCTCAACGAAGAGGTTCTCACCATGATTAATTCATATACAGACAATTCTGCTTCACATAGCTCCTTCACAAGAGATTGTGCAAGGTGGGAGGCTCCCATATAAGTCAGCCCACGTATAATTATTAGTGGTATTGTTAAAACTTTTATGTTGTTGTCTGCCTGATGAAGACAGGTCATTCATGCGAGTGCTAACAGCTCTCATCACTGACAGTGTCATTTCGCTACATTAAGAATAAATTGAATAGAAGGAACCTCGCATTCTCCAATCTCCTTCATTGTAGGTTTCACCCAAAGCTCTGTTTGGCACTTCAAAATCAGGAGGCACTTTCTGTAACAAATGTGGGAGAGAGTGTCTCAGTTGTTGCAGTACAGGCTGCCTTCTGAGCCTTGCTATCCTGTGCTTCCCAGAGTGCCTGGGGCTAAAACTTCACTGTGAATAGACATGGGCTTGGCACAAAGGCTAAGTGGCACTGCGCAGCCCTTGTCCATACTGCTAAACTCTGTTTTCCTTCGCACCAAGGTGGTATCCCTCATGCTGACACTTGGAAATTTGTCAAAGCCATGTCAAGGGGAAGTGCTAATTGATTGGTGTACAGTGGTTCAGCCTCTGTTCTAGCCTTATTAATTTAGATTTAACCATTATTGCCATACCATAATTCTGGAATATCCTCCCCAGTTAGAAAAAAGAAGCCAGGATGCATTCAGCCTTTATGTGGTCAAGCCTATTAATCGAGGTTCAAGGCTGCGAACACAAACATATTAGCAAGGTGCTAGGCCCGCCCAATAGTTTTAGACTACTGGGGGAGAAGGGACATGGAAATCAGGCAGGGTCTGCAAAGGGATCTCAGCCATCAGCAAACCCTTACTCAATGGAGTTGCACTATGAGGGTCTGGATTAGCACTTGCTCAGCTAGGCAGGCTCCTAGTGCAGCTGATGCCTTACCTTACAGAATATGATGGCACAGTGGGTACTGATGGTCTGAGGCCCTTATTCTTTCCCACCAGACTTTCAGAAACTTTTGATATAAGGGCAAGCATGCCTCTCTATTTGCCCTGTATGTATCATGAACATCTGATACTGGCATTGCTGGAGGTAGATCTGATGTTTACATTGACTCCATGCAGCTAGTTGTTTTCATGCTTCAGAGAGGAGAACCCAGACACCAGTTTTTCTCAGTCTTCTCCTATACAGCCACTCTATCAGCCACACCAATATAGGAAAACATGGAGGTGGGCATTGGGAGTTCTAGGGGTCCAGTGCTCAGTGCACTCTTTCAGTGTTGCTTCAATAGAAAGTCAGAACTGTTTAAGAGCTTTGGTCCGAGTTAATGAACAACTTCAGTATTAAAAAGCTGGGTGAACTTCCTGAGAAAGCCTGTACTCTACCTTATGGAGGGGGTCGTAGAATAATAGAATTGTTAGAAAAGACTTCTAAAATCATCATGTCCAACTGTCAACCCATCACCACCATGCCCACTAACATATGTCCTAGGATGGTGCTGTATGATGTCAAAAACAGAGACACACATGGGGCTCACCAGGACCCCCAAGCCCCAACTAGCACAGGCCCCAACCCCAACTAATGAACCTACATTGTTCCTTGTTGTGGTTCCCAAGAGGCCACAAGCACCGAGGGGAGCCACCGAGCACCCCAGTGCTATCAGGGCATGGTTAAGCTCCTTGAGCACTCTCCTAGGTGCTTCCTTCCACTCTGCACCTGCCCAGTCCACAGCAAGGAATCACAGAATCATTAAGGCTGGAAAAGATGTCTAAGATAACCAAGTCCAACCTCAACCCATCCCCACCATGCTCACTAAGCCATACAGAAGCTCAGCCCTTGCTAGAGTATAAATAGCTTTCAGAAGAGATTTTTTAGCTGCTTCTGTGCCAAGTCCCAAATAGGAGCACGCATGTGTGTACATGCATGTTTCTTCTGCACCACATAGCTGTATGTATAGTGACAATGGATAGGATATACTAGATTGGATACGTACTGACCTGTAGTTGGTCTGACTGTAGCCAAGTTGCAGCCCTTCCACTATCTCTGTTCAGTGTATTGAGGGGGGGGGGTTTCCCTTCTATATCTGTAGTTTTCCTTGCCCCAAGAAATCTTCATCTCATTTGGGGACTGAATGATTAGTGGCTGTCTACAGAGTACAAAAACCGAACCCTATAATGAAATGATAATGAAAATGTTAATTAGGATTTCCTAACAAGGAAGAAGATCATCTCAAAAGAATTGAACATAAAAAGAAAATAACAAAAGCTCTGTCAAAATGTACTACACTATTTTTAGCCTTTCCTTATTTTCCAGTAATGATAACATTGCATTAATATAGTGTCTTCCATGTATTGTATTAGATGTCTTCCATCAATTAAGCCTTCCAGCATCAGTTAGGTGTATTATTGCCATTCCATGTATGTGAAAAGCAGCATCTTGACCAGAGAATACCTTCCCAACTGGCAGGGCCAGGGCCAGAACCCAGCTTTTGGAAACTCCACATCCTAAGTTTCCACTGCACTGGAGTCCTTCCCTTCATGATAATATAAAACAGTGAAATCAATCAGCATTCCTGCAGTCCCCTCACAGAAGACTTACCAGGCTGTAGAACAGCCTGGGGACATTCCTGAATGGCCCCTACCATCACCAGTCTCATGAGCATACCTTGTTTTATGCTGTCCTTACAGATCTCTTGGCCACCTGCCAGGGCAGGCTGGTGTCCTGCTTTCATCCCAGACTGCGTGTAGCTCAGTGCCTTTTCTCCTCCTGCTCCTAAGATGTAAAGACTTCCTCGGCCCGTTCTATAAGTGAGTGATGTCTTTCAGAGGGAGAATGAGGCCAAGTTTTGGGAAGGCATGGGGATCACAGAATCACGGGGATTGGAAGGGACCTCGAGAGACCATCGAGTCCAACCCCTCTGCTAAAGCAGGTTCTCTACAATAGGTCACAAAGGTAGATGTCTAGATGGGTCTTGAATATCTCCGTAGAAAGAGACTCCACAGCCTCTCTGGGCAACCTGTTCCAGTGCTCCATCACCCTCACAGTAAAAAGGTTCTTCTGCATGTTTATATGGAACTTCTTATGTTCAACCTTTAGGCCATTGTTCTTCGTTCTTTTGCTATACTAAGAAGAGCATGGCCTCATCTGCTTGCCTCCCACCTCCCTTCAGATATGTAAAAACATTAACCAGATCCCCCCTCAGTCTTCTTTTCCCCCAACTGAACAGACCCATGTTACTCAGCCTTTCCCCATATAGGAGATGCTCCCTTTATCATCTTTGTGACCCTCCGCCGAACTCCCTTAGGAGACTCCTGTCTTTTTTGAACTGAGGAGCCCAGAACTGGACACAGTATTCTAAATGTGGCCTCACCAGGAGAGAGCAGAGGGGAAGGATCACCTCCGTCGACCTGCTGGCCACACTCTTTGTAATGCACCCCAGGACACCATGGGCAAATACCAAAGAGATACCGAACTCCTGATGACAGAAGGACCATGATCTCCTCCTGGTCCGGTACCTGTCTTTCTGGGGACAAACCAGGGAGCTCTCACCTGCTCTTCTGTCCTATAACCTTGAACCTATGAAAACGTACAGCAGCTGTATTTTGTGTTTTATCAGTTAAGCTGGAGGCCTGATGCTGCTGCTTTCACATTTGCCCTGGCTTTTATGCTGATGTTAACATCTAATACTCAAAATCTTGCTCCTCTACGGTGCAGTGGCTCAGCCACACTGCTACAGGATGGCTCAGTAGGGACAATCTCCCAAATGAGTTAAGCAGAAATGAAACAATGTAATCAATCAGCATTAATGAGCACACCCGAATTGTTTACAAGCTGTTTCTATGTTTCAGCCACTGTCTTTGATCTCCAATGCAGATGTGTGTTGGCACTATATCAAAATGCAAACTATATCCTGTTCACTGGGGCTCAACATGATGTCCCTGTGCTGACAGTGGATCGAGCAAAATCGGTACATGACTTTAACTTGCTGATTAATCATGCAGTGCTGGCCAGTGATGGCTGGCTTGGAAGTAAACACATTTCCAGTCTGAAGATTTGATCTCAAGGAGAAAATGATGATTAAAAAAAAAAAAAGGCAGCCCAGGAGGGCTGTTTGGAGAGGGGACAACTATGGACACAAACAGACAAGTGAATGACTGTGAAATGAAGGCTAGATTTATCAAATAGCTGGAAACACATATTTTGTTAATGCCATATTTAATATATGTCCGGATTCCCAGAAGTACATAGGAAACCTCTAGTAAGTGCAGTCTTGTGGGGATTCACCTGATGTAGCTGAAAAGTCATCACCAGGGCCACCTGGAAAATGAGATGTTAAGGAACAGCCAATGTAAAACTTGATTAAAAAAAAAAAAAAGAGAGAATGGCTGAACACATCTCATTTGGTAGAGGCTTTCCAATGGATAAAAAAATGAATATTTTAAAGGGAAAATAGCATATTTATAGGAATTATTTCAGAATTATTTTGAGCAACACTAGAGCTTTTTCTTTGTGTCAGGGATTGTCTGTGTTTGTACAATGCCTACCGCTTCTCCTCTCTTCTGGCCCAGCCACTATAGTAATAATGAGAATAACAACAGCAGCAGCCGTGCCATGTATGTTAATGACCATGTACTCAAACAAGAGTGGGCAACATATTGCTAGGAAAGATGGAGAGAAAAAAACAGCAAAGTTCAGATACGAGAGGAACATTTAAAGATAACCGTATAAACAGTAGAAAACAGGCTGAAACCTCAGTGAAGATGCATAATCCGGCTGGAGACATATATTAGGAAAACAACAAATGAGATGCATAGAAAAGAACAGTTGAAAAAAGAGGATGCCACAAGGAAAGCTATATATATATATATATATATTTAAAATCTTAAGAAGAACATGGAAAATCATGAATGACTCCTCAAAGACTGGAGAGTCGTCTTATTGGTATCACAAGAAGCAGGCTGTGCTCATAAGATTTGTTAGGGCAGAAATAATTGGCAGAGGTTGAGATACATGATCACACTGTACTGAAAAGCTGATGTAATCAGGTTGTTCTGCAAGAACAGACCAGAAATATTCTGAAAGAATAGAACCAGAAATAATAACAAAGCTGTAGGATCACAGGTACATTCAGTGAACAGAAAAGCTAAACTGTAGGATGAAATATTTCATTTGTTGCTGTTTATGGAGGTGTATGTGAGGACTCCAGAATAAAGAAAGGTTTTGATAAAAGCCAGGATGCTATCCCACCCTAGGGTTTTCTTTGCCTTTTGAAGAACCTGTTCCACGGGACAAATGGGATTGCAACTGACTGACAAATCTGACCTTCAGCATGTCCATAGAAACCCATAAAGGCAAGCCTGCAGTATCCTGGAATTCTGTGCTGAGAAGCACCATGTAAATTGAAATTTTACGGGTCCTTCAAAGCACAAGATAGATAGGCAGGAAAGCCATCTGATACTGAGGAAGGCAGTAGTAGTATTCTCAAGCCATTGCTGTCTTGATGAAATTAGGCTGTGTTTTAGCAGCTGTGTTTTCCCTGATGCTCTAGGTGCTGAAGAAAAGGGAATGAGCCATCAGTCTCCTCACAGCAGCAGCAGAAAGGTGCAAAGCAATTTCTTGATTAAGTTCTAATCTATTTTCTAATGCTCAAACTTTCTGGCTTCTTGGCTCAACTTCTCAGAAACAAGTGTTAGCACTGTGCAGTGTTACAATCAAAATGTGCTTCCCATGCTGGTTAACTCTGTTTTGGAAGTTTTCTTCTTTTACCAACATATCTAAGACCAAATCAAGAACTTGCAGAGCTAAAATATATGGGGTTGCATCTCAGGCTGAAGAGATCAAGTCTCATCACCGGAAGGATTTACTCTCTGCGAATTGGTGCAGAGGGGAGAGATGTAATATGTTCTGATCAGTACAGGAGTAGGGTATCTTATGAAATCCCTGCTGAGTGGAAAGACAGAGAGAACCAAGGGGGCAGAACAGACATGTGCAGTCTGATCCACCATTCTCAGAATCTTTCCTCATAATAAGCTGAGTTGATTCAGCATTTTGAGAAGAAAAAATAATAAAAAAATTACTAACATTGACAATAACTGGCACCACTCTCACCAACTAGAGCAGAATATTCAAATTTGAGCTTGCTTACCCCATTCCCAGATCATGGTACAGAGCCTTCCACCTTTACTTAGAACTGAAATACATGGAAGGATACCGATCCAGGCCATGAAGAAAGCAATGCAGAGGTATCCACATACCACTCTTATATTTTCAGTAACTCTAGTTTGTAACTCTAAATTTGCATGGTGATTGTTAACAGCTAGT
Organism: Pavo muticus; assembly: GCA_016647715.1. Taxonomy (NCBI): domain Eukaryota; kingdom Metazoa; phylum Chordata; class Aves; order Galliformes; family Phasianidae; genus Pavo; species Pavo muticus. The sequence continues at coordinate 1,013,363 of JACDJE010000125.1, read as the reverse complement.
GCACAATTAGTGCCAGTAAGCACATATTGTAAGAATTACATCTCCATGTTAGCATTTCTTTACAACTGATATTAAATTTCTTTTGCCATTTTACAGACAGCTTTCTTAAGATATTCTTCTTCTACCACTCATCACGATCACAATTGCCATACTGCACTGCCCTAGGTAGTTTTGCATCACCTAAAGTCTTGGCAGTTCCCTTGCTCATTTTCTTCTTCTCATCCCTTATGAATGTGATGGGTAGCACATGTGATTGAGGAAAAGTGCAAGGCATCTTCAGTAATTTCTGTGCAGACCCTATTCTCTGCCTTTAGCTGTCTGTGAATCTGTAACATTCTTGATCCAGATTTTCTCTGACAGGTTTTATGAGGGACCTTGCGTACCACATTTTTTAAGAGACTGGATAAGATTTCCTGTTATCCAGCCTTCTCCTTTAATAGATTTGAGGACATGATGTTCTGTAGACTTTTCTCTGACATATCTAATCTGTTCTTGTGTCTAGTATTTCCACTCCGTAGTATAGCAAACATATTTTGCTCCTTCCATTACTTGAGGGTAAATCTGGTTCATGCAGTCAAAGCAGAATAGAGTGAATTGTTCAGCATTTTTATAACCTTTAGAGCTTCTGAGTGGTTGGCACCTGGTTCTGGTAATATTATAAGTAAATAATAAAAATAACAATCTATGTTTTCAATGCATTCAAAAGTATCCAATGCTGGCCATTGAATTTGGCTTTGTTCTATCTTTGGAAGTGAAAAACGGTTCTGGGTTTTCTTATTGCTTCAGGTGACGTCAGTGACCAGCTCAGCAAGGCTGATGGGGTCAATTTATTCATGCAAGCAGCCTTTCAGCTAGGTCACCCCAGCCACATCCCTGCAGAGGGGTCATGTCACTCAGCTGAGGTAGCCCTGGGCTGTCTCCCTGTGATTCAGGCCAGGCAGGGGCATCAATCAGACACTGCAGCTGCTGTGGGAGCAGGCTGCCTCCATTGAGTCCTTGGGGGCTTGTTCCAGTTGGGTACATCTGTCTTCTCCTTCCATTAGTCATGTCAAGCACTCACCCTAGTCACTCGTGTACTCTGGCAGCCTGTTGACACACAGGGCAAACTGTATGGCTGGGCTGGGCCAACACCCAAGGTTTTGCACATAGGCTACTTTTCATCACAGGTCTTTCATCTAAAATAATAATAATAAACAAATGCAGATGACCTCTAAATACTCAGTGAAAATAGTTACTTACAAGAACACACAGAAGACATTGTTTACCTCAGGGCACTGCCCTACTTCACTCATTGGCTTTGCCCAGGTAGGGTAAAGCCTTTGCTTGGGACAGCCAGTTGTGTTGGACACTTGGCTGTCCACCTCAGACCTATCTGCCACCGCTGTGCCCACTTGCTCACATGCTGGGTGGGCAGTGCAGCCATGCTGCTGCCTTACTATCACTCCCCATCACTCCTGATAGTGTCTGTCTGAAAAACAATGGAAGTGAAGGAAACAGTTAATAGGGATAGAATCACAGAATCATAGAAACATAGATTTGAGTTGGAAGGAACTCCTAATGATCATCTCATACAACTCCCCTGCAATGAACAGGAATGCCTATAGTTTGATCAGGTACTCAGAGCTCCGTCCAGTCTGACCTTGAATGTCTCCAGGGATGGGACTCCCACCACCTCTCTGGGCATCCTCTGCCAGTGCCTCATCATCCTTATTGCAAACTACTTCTTCCTTATGTCCAATCAACATCTCCCCTCTTTTAGTCTGAAACCATTTCCCCTTATCCTTTCACAACATACCCTGCTAAAAAGTCTGTCCTCTTCTTTCTTATAACCTCCCTGTAGATATTGAAAGGCTGCTAATGCTAATGTATAAGCTAATGTTTTTCCATCCTCTTCCTCCTTCAAGTCTCTCCAAAAGCTGGGAGAACAGGGAAGCCAACCCCCCCCCTTGGTGCCTGGGGGATAATTCACAGCATAAGTTGCTGACCCCATGTCAGGAGGATCAAGAGAGATATCCTGGTTTCTCCTTGTGGTCTGCTACACAGATACGGACACAGCTCATCCAAATCTCTGTCCCTGAGGAGCAGAAGGCCTTGCTAGATCTTCCAGTCAGTACAGTATTATTTTAAATATTGATGTTTTTTTATAACAGAGGCCTTGTCAATTCTAAGCAATGATTTTTTTACTCGGGTAATTACCTCTGAGAGAAGTGTTGAACCTACTGTTTCTTGACCCTTAGCCATGATCTGGAGGCTGATATCTGAATGAGCTCCACAAAGAGAAAATGTTTCAGGGAACTTGTTTGGAAATAACTGCACTGAAAATATTGATTGCTGTGAATTTAAATAAAAAGGACCACAAATTTTGGGGAAAAAAAAAAGGAAAGTAAAGGAGTTTTCATTCCAAACAATGACTTTACTGCCCAATAAAAAGTTTCAACAGACACATTTTGCCCAGTCTGGCTTCTCACACTGAGATAACATAGAAAATACTGCCTAACATGGATAAGACTCCTTCCCAGTGCTCCTTATTTAGAGTGCTGCTTCTTAACCAGATTTATAATGGCAGTCCCAAGAAGCTAACCCTTAATCTAACGATGCAGTAGAGAAAGAAACTCTTCGGTGCTTAAAAACAAACAAGCACATAAAAGAAAAAGGATGAAAGAAAGAATAACCTCATTCTCACTGCTTTCCAGACCCTGAAGGGACCTGTTTTTAAACGATTACCCCCTCTGCTTTTGTGACTGCTTCCATTACTGTGTCAGGTATCCCAATAACATAGCAAAGGCACCGTACAGCAGGGGGTTTCTCTCATTCTCCTGAGGACAGTAAGAATGAACATCATCTGCATTGAATAATAATAGACCAAGGCTGAAAAGGGACCTCAAAGCATTCTTTGTCTAGGTACCGCATTCATAGGAGGACTAAAGAGTTCTTATCAGTGTGCCTAGATTATAACAGAACATCAAGTCTTCCTGTTGTACCCACAAGCTATGCCTTAGTATATACAAGAACTGGAAGCCTCTGGTTTTGTTCCTAGACAGATTTACTATCTCCAGCCCTAGCCCATCTTCTAACCTTTTGTAAGAGGTTTGGTGACATACAAAATTCTCTGCTTAAACATGCAGCTAGATCCAGTCTTTGTTACAGAAATTAACTAATGAGAAAAGTTTAAGAAATCTCCTTATGTTCTACTGCATTTCCCAAGCAACCCAACCTCTCTTACTAAAAAGAAATCGTTGTCCTTCCTCTTTTCACTTTGGATAACGTTGTTATATTGCAGCTTCCCAGTTAGATTCCCTTTAGAGTTAACAGCCAATTACAAGCAGAAAATGTGCCAGGGAACTTCTAACTCAAGCCCTTATATATGGCATGATTGAAGGCAATCCATCACCACCAGCGAGAAACATTCATTCTTTGGTGTGACTGTCAACATACAGGCAGATTAATACTGGTAAAGGGTAGATGGGCAGGTCAGCAGCAAATCTTCCTCTGCCTTCCGTAGCATGACTTCCTTGAGATACAAACATGAAAAAACTGCACAGACAGTGCTGTAGGCCACAGGGGCTGAGAGTGGATGGGTTGTCTCCTTGCAGCCATACAAGTCTCAGGATGGCACTGCCAAAACCCCTTTCTGGCCAGAGTACTTCTGGATGGATGCTGAAAAGAGCAGCCAGGCTCCACTCCTTCTGGTCACACAGCTGAATTGCTTTCACCTGTGCTCCCAGGGCTGACCCGGTCCTTTCCCCAGGTGCTCAATCAGTGGTTCAGGCTGTGACTCAGCAGTTCCCATACAGAAGGCATAGAACAAAAAGCCTTGTTTTTTTTTTTTTATTTCTGCACTTGGATTTTTTTGAGCACACAAAGGTTTGAAATATTCATCCACACATGTAAATATGATTTTGCAATAGCAGGTCTCCTCTATCCTAAGAGGAGTTCTGCAGTGCTTTTTCTCCCTCAGTAGTGGTTCTAGAGGAATAGAGCATCTGCAATTTGAAAAAAGAGCAAGCACAGCTCTGAAAAGTGGAGAAATACCTTAGAGGACCTTGAGAGACCACTAACATATGGGTAACACAGACTTCCCTTCCTTACTCAAGCCAGTCTTGGAGGGGAAGGACAGCAGCTGAACTCTTCAGGCTTCATCGCTGCATAGCATGGTGATTTACTGCTGAAGACAGCACGTGTCACACCGTCGTCCCAGCATAGGCCATGGAGATGGAGAACCATTGCTGGCTGTGGTGTGGTGAAATGCTGCTGCAACTCCAGTTTCAAATACAGACTCTTAAACTTTCAGCAGTGCACAACGGGTTTACAAGTCACAGTGCCGCATTAGGAAAAAACATCTCTAATCTTATGTAACAAGTCCTTAGAGGCGTGTTGCCAAGTAAGTACAGTTTAAAATCAATCAGGCAATAGCATAAAGCATTTAGCACTTGGCTGTATATTTCCACTTGCCCCTGCTCAGCAACCATCCTGAGGCAGGCATAGGATCTGTGGGAAGGGTGAGAAAGAGCTAACCAACGCTTTGACACAGCATCCCCTGCTCAGCCGGAACTGTCCTGACTCCAGGGACCAACTGGACTCACAGCCTCAAAATTCAGCTCAACTTCATCCGGCAGTGAGGACAAATCCATACCCATGACGGACTGTATACAATGCTGTAACCACTGCTTTCCTATATCCCCACATGTTTGCTGTGACAAGAAGATCTCCTTCAGCACAATGGAAACCATACCTCAGGCTGGAGCAGACTGGTGTCAGCCTTGCACGTGTCTTGAGATTCATAAACATTTGTAGAGCAATGCCTTTCCTCCTGCTGTCTGCTGGGAGAATGCAGCAGCACAGTGATCCTGGCTGGACCTGGGATTCCCACAAAACCCACCCGCACACATCAGGTCCATGGTAGCACAGAGGTCATTTTTACACTCCCTTCCTTAGCTCCGAAGAAAATATGACTTCAGCCAATGGATGGAAAGATTGAAATATACAGCTGCGTTCTTCTTACCTCCCTTGCTGAAGTTCATATAACTGAACATGAATCATAACCCCTTTCAGGGAAAAACAGTGTCACCTCTCTGGGCAGCACAATAAGAGCATCTCCCATGTGTCATGCAGTGCCTGGAAATCAGAGAGGGGAGTCAGCGGGATGAAGCCAACAGCAGCTCGGGATTCAAGGCTGTGTTTGGTTTCTTTTTTAAAGCCTCTGCATTACTGACTACAGCAATGTTTTACTGGAGCTGTGTGGCCCTGGAATTGATCCTAGATGTCTTGACTCATCATTGGGAGTGCTCACCCTGAGAGGTGAACTCAGCACTGTTTTGTGATCATTGCTCCCACATTGCTGTCAATGCCCCACTTTGTCATTTTGGAATGCAAGATTACATGAAAGGAGCAGCCATGCTTCTTTCACCTGCTCTAGTAGAGAACAGGTTATTTTTAACCTCATTTTATATTGCTTCCTATTTACACACTTATTCACTGTTGCACTTGCTTACCTGTAATCCTAACGTACGTTTTTCTCACAGAGCTGATGGAAGCAAGTACAGCTTTTATAGTGCAGCTGAGGCTTTGGCTTATCTGGGACATCCCTGCCCTGAGCTGCTACCCTGGAGGTAGAATTTCTGTTTAACATTGCATAGAATCATAGAATGTCTTGGATTGGAAGGGACGCCAAGGATCATCAAGTTCCAACCCCCCTTCCACAGACAGGGCCACCAACCTCCAGATCCGGTACTAGACCAGGCTGCCCAGGGCCCCATCCAGCCTGGCCTTGAACACTTCCAGGGACAGAGGAGCATCCACAACCACTCCGAGCATCCTGTTCCAGCATCTCACCACTCTGTGTAGAACTTTCCCCTGACATCCAATCTAAACATTTGCCCAGGTGTACAAGTATCAGGCAACAGCTTGAGACAGGAATGCCAGTTGGACAGAGTATCTGCTCTCCTTCTGTCTTGTGCAGCTTTTCTACCACTTGTTCCTGGCTCAGAAAGGTAGACCTGCCCTTGTGGAAACAAATATCAAATTACAGTTTAATGGTAAAGGAACAGTTTCATGTTATAATTCCAGTGAGACCTCAACAAAACTTGTATTTGCCATGGACCGGTTATTTTAAATACATCTTTGTGAAGCAAATGCTGTTATAAAATCCTGCTTACCTTGTGGGCACAAAACATACTGAAACTGTCCCATTCAAGAAGTATATACCAGTTTATGTTGTGATACTCAAGAACATGATGCTGAGTTAGAAGGTGAACTTCTGCAGATGAACTTACCAGGCTCTAAAAGCTCACAGTACAGGTATGGTTGGCCAGGGAATTAGAACAAAATCCCACAATAATAAATGTAGAGCTGAAATCAAGTTTTCATAAAGACTATGAAGCAAATGCTACGTGAGGCACTGGAGTTTCTACAAGAGGTTATTGGACAGCATTAACTCATCATGCTCTTCAGCTGAGATGCAGACAGTGGCTACCTGTGCCAGTTTTTGACAGTGGCTCTGTATCAGTCCATGGGCTAGATATGGTTATCTCTGTTCTTGAGTTGGAGGGGCATCTGAAGATGCCTTTGTACATCTTATGTGTAACAAATCTTCACTGCAGAAGTGATTGAGGTGCGTCCACCAGTTGGAGAGGTTACAAAAGCTTCAGTTTTGTTGAACAACTACCAGCCTATGCTGTTTGATCTGCCACGTTCACACTTTGTGAGCTGCCTTGGAGATGCCAGGGTTCTGGCAAGATCCTAGAGGAGCAAAAGGGGGGTGCTAGGAGATCGCTGCCAACAGTAAAGGTCTGCTCTCAGACTGCAGCAGCTGTCCTCCAATCACCGCCGTGTTTCTCCAAGGAAAACAATGCCCAGTTTCTCCTGGCCAAAATTCAGCTGCTGCTGACTTCTAAACACCACCCAGAGCAATTCATTTTCACTGCCGGTTGATCAGCCATGGATGTTGTTTGTCCTACAGCTATTGGCAGAGAGACACCAGTGACTCGGCTGCCCTTTATGTGCTGCTTTCACAGATATGAAACTTGCCTTTGATTCTGTGAGCAGAGCGGCAGTGCACAAGGCAGTAGGAAGCTTCAATAACCTACTGCATATAATTTATGACCTTCACATGAACAGAATTGCAAGATGGAGACATGATTTGGTTAATTACCACAAGAAGAACACAGACAGGGTGTACGCTTGACTTCGGCATACTCTGCAGCAGTGACCGGGGTCTCAGTAAAGGTATAAGGTAGCCCAAAATTGTCCACGTCAGCATGATCTGATAAAAGAAGTAAATTATACAGATTTCTCTGGTGAGTTGACATAGCATCTGGAATCCCCACACAAATGCTTTTTTAACACAACTGTCTCATTTTGTCTTTTTCTTGAAGTTGGACCAAAGTTCAGATTTAGATGTACAAGAAAAGTTCATGCAGAACATGCAAATAAACAGGAAACTCACTAAGGTACTATTTGGGAGCTTACTTGCATTAGCCCAAAGCTATATTTCCCGGAAAACATCTGACACACAGGCTCCAAAGGATTACTGCGTCCACACTCTCAGTGAAAGGTATATAGAGCCCACACTACAGGGGCATCACACGTGAAGATCTGTCAGATATTATCCTCTCAGTGTGATTATGTTACAATTATTTCCAATATATAGAAATGCCAGAGGAGCAGCTAGGATAGGCTGGAGACACGCCATAGACATTGCTAGTACTATTAGTTGGTTAAAAAGCAGTTTGACTGTGTTTAACACAGACTGATAACTGAACAGCAAGACTTGAGGAACTTGAAGTGCCTATCAGATAGCAGATTGCTTTTTTGGATGATGCGCATTCATGTGCATCCAGCTCTTCTTTCAAATCTCTGAAGCTCACCAGCAGCACCAATCCAAAGGGATGTTCTAATGAGCAGCTGTAGTGGAAATGCTAAGTCACAGCCTGAACCAGTGATTTGGCACCTGGTGGGGAAGGCAGGGCCAACCCAGGGGAGCTCAGGTGCATGCAATGTACCTGATTGACTGGAAGGGGAGGAGCCAAGATCCACCCCTTCTCAGGCTTCATTTAAGGGTTGGCAGTGAAGGTGAGGGCACCTTTTGCTGGAGGTTCCTGTATACTTAAGACCTTCTAAAGGAAAGCTATTATCATCCTATTATAGCATTACAGCAGCTGAGGCTTTGTGATTTTCCTTCTCTGTCTTGGTTATACTGAGGGGCCAATAGTTTATCACGGCTGATGATGCATTTGGAATAAAACTATACTCAAGAGTCATTGGAACATGTTGCAGATCCCCAGCATCCAAGTGAATTAACAAAAATAATGATCCTGCTCTACCGCTGCTTTCAGAGGGAGAAGGAATGTATCCTTACCAGCAAGGACTGCTAGTGAGAGATTACCTCACTGAATATTTCAGACACTTGGAAACCTCATGTTTGAAGAAGCCAAGGAGTGAGATTCTCTAGCAGCAAAAGGGTGTTAGGAGGAGAAAGCACATGTAGTAAAGACATGCATTTCATCAGAGTGTGAATATGTCAACATTTTTTTACAATCAACTTTTCAGTGAATGTTTTCCTTGAAGTTTCACGTGTTTACAAATGTGAGAGAGGTGGGTTTCTTCAGGATTTTAAGAGATGGTTGAGTACCTTCTCATCCCACCTATTTAATCAGGCCCAAAAATAAAGCCAGTTTCATTTTCAGCTCATCTCAGAGAATTATTCCACTGAAATTCCTCAGATGCCTCCTGAAGGACATAAAGTCTTGAAAACAATGGAAGAAGAGGAGTTCAGGTAGAGAAGAAAGATGTGGAACAGATAAAGCCTTACTGAACTCACCTGCAATTGCAGCCTACATCCAAATATTTTGGCATATGTAGCAATGAGAGTATAGTTACATGTCTGTTTCTGGTGTAAATGTAAAGGAACTTGGAGGCATTCCTGAAGGTTCTCAAGAAATGTGTAGATGTGTTACTTAGGGACATGGGTTAGTGGGCGATATTGGCGGTAGGTGGATGGTTGGACTGGATGATCTTAAAGGTCTTTTCCAACCTTAATGATTACATGATTCTATGATTGTTCTTACTCCTTGTGCTTTTCCAGAAAAATAGCTATAGGATAGTGTTACGGATCATAGAAGCACTGGGGAATTACCTGGAGAAAATCAGCCTAATCTCATCAGCCATGCCATTTCACTCACCTGAAGCTGTTCTACACAAAGCACACGTGTGCATTTCCTTGATTTGCTTGTAGGTATATTGTAGTTGGAAATTTCAATAGCTTGAAATTGTAGAAATAACAAGTCCCAGAAAGCCTAGAAAGGTCAGCTCTGAGGTTAGAGCTGTGGTTGTACATACCAATTTGGTGTCGGTAGCTCTGTTTTGTCAACTGTCTTGAGCAGACTGCTGATTTCTGCGTTCTGTATGCTCAGCATAGTCTGCCGTAAGTATTCCTCTTTCTGATTAGCTGAAAAATTCCCTGTGGGATCCTGCTCTGCATTTCCCTGGAGTAAGAGCTTTTTGACTAAAAAAATAAGTCTGCCTTTATATTATTATTATTCATTATTTATGAAGCTGTGGCAGCTGTAAATCACGAAGTTTAAACCTCCCTGTCTTCCTTCTGGTAAGCACGACACAGAAATTTAAGGAAGTGTTATTGTCCCAGCGATTTCAGCAATTTATGGAACAGGTAGATTACAGGCGGTGGATAAAGCTGGCAGACTAACTGCTTGCAAGCAAGAGGCATTTAATGGAGATAAGTTATTTTGTGAGGAAGAGCCTGCACTAATCAAGCAAAGCAAAATTTACAAGGCACTCATAAAAACTGGTTGAACATATCTGGTATCTTGTCAGTAGCAGAAGAAATAAAAAGATTTCCAAAGGTCTAACTCAAAAGATTGAGACACCTGGAGTTCCTTAAGAGTGTCTTTAATTGGTCAGCCCCATGAACGTACGCAGTTGTTATACCGGAGCAGATGTGTGTAATGCAAATCCAGGGCGATTTTTTCCCAGTGCACTAAGAAGAAATACAGTTCCACTGTTTGTATTTAGGCCCAAATGCCCGGAGATTGATATCAAAGCTGTCACAGAGGTTTGGAAGCCAGTAGTACTCACATCAACAGGAAATCTTGTATAAACAAGGCATGAGATTTCTGCAGTTTCCTTGTTCTAGTCAGAAAAAAGTCTACCTGAACTCATCTTTAAGTTGAATGATTTTTTTAATTTGCATCAGTATCTTTTGTGTTCATTATTAAGTACAGAGGAGCTGTGAATGATGAAAGCATTCTTAATCAGAAATTGTGATGTTTCTTCCAAAAACATTCTCCAAACCTTGTCCATCTCGGTTTTCCACTAATAGAAACATGAAATGTTGGAACACCTACACGTTGTGGAGAGGGGTCCGATTTTCCTCTTAATAAACAAAAGTTCTCAAGGAAAACAAGCACTTTAAAATATATATATAAACACAAACAATTTATGCTGAAAAGCAATTTAAATGGAAAATTTTATTTTTAATTAAGGGCCAGATGGTGCTTTTAAAACACAGCCTTGAATAAAGATTACACACCTCAGAAATTTGTACCTTAGAAATGAGAAAAAGGTTCAAAAAACTCACCTGGGAGAAATGGTATCCTCTGTGTTTGTACAGTTAGTCACTGTATACCTAGTACTTCTGTAAGGTGAGTGCCAAGGAGATGTAAGAACAACCTCCATGGATCAGACCAAAGGTCTGTTCTTCTACAACGGTAGTTAAAAGCAGATACTGAGGGAAACTCAGAAAACATAGGAAATATGGTAATACTTCTAAAACCTATCATAGCCTAACCCAACCTAAACCTAATCTATCCTTTGCAGCTCCAGGCTTTTCCAAACTAGACATAATCACTACCTATTAAATATCTCTCACTGAGCCTCTTCCATAAACATATCCCACCTCTCCTTCTACCCATGGAAACTCAAATACACAGCAGCTAGTAAGGTGCTCCACAGATCTGCAGCCTGTTGCATGGAGAACCACTTCCCTCTTTATTTTGAAACTTGGCCCCTCTTATCTTCATTTGATGTCAGCCATGATGTTTAGAAATCAGCCTAAGTATATACCAGGACCTATCTTCTCCTACTCCCATTGCTTTTGGAGCACAACCAGCACAGTTCCTCTCTTCTTCTACATGCTTCTTTTATTCCCTTCATATAGAAGAAGAGCCCATACTAGAGACAAAGAAATGTGATCCTTTGCCCAGTAAGTTCTTCCCTTCAACTTCAGTGGATTTTCAAACAGGCCTAATATTGCCCATGTGTAATTCTGTTTTTTTCCAAATCTCTTGCTCTCTGCAATGTGCCATCCCATGATGAATGATGTGTTTGGCATCAGGATGTTTGCAATTTGAACGGGCTGTGCTCTCATTGCAACCATCCACTTGACTGCTTCTGCTGTCCATGGGTCAGATCTGCCAGTCAGGATTTGAAATCAGATGTAGTTGTCCTGCTGTCACAAAGGTATGAGTGTGTTGGGAGCCAGATTGGAATGCGGGCTGTTGCTAGAAGGCTTGAAAAGGAAGGCTAGAATAATGAGCTCTACATCAGCTCTTTTCCTGAATAAATTGCGTGGCATTTCTGTCAAAATGGATCTGTGGATATTTCTGATGAGTTTGGTTATATCTTATTCCTTTTATAAACACTACTAAGTGTGTCATTTGGAAGAAATGAGTAGCAGGCTATTAAATATTTAACTTTCCAAATTTAATTTGTTAAATCTCCTGGGAGGAGTTTTCAGATCGATTGCAGTATGCTTTGGGAGTAGGTCCAGGTCAGCTGGGACTTTAGCCCCACTTACCTTTATTCTGAGGCAGAAGAAACAACATACAGTGATGACTGTTTTGACTTCATGTTCAGCTCTCCCTTTTTAGAAACAGTGGCGTGGCTCCCCAACTGGCTGTAAATCCAGGTCTCTGCAGTGGAGCTATTCTGATTTACACCAAAGGAAAATCTGGCCTCTAGCTGAGAAGAAATGGGCTGCCAGTTTAATTACTTCATCCCAGGTATGGCATTAATAATATGGGAATAAATTTAATGCTGCTAAGTAACAGCAGTACAGAGGATTTTGTCACATGCATGACAATTAATGTGTGGTGCATGGTATTTCTGCTTCTCCTGAGTTCCCTTTTAAATGATGCTCCTTGTGACTTGAATTTCAAAGAGTACTTATCCTAGTATTTCTCATTATTGATGGTGACTGTTCACAGGAGCAGCTCATGGCTGCTTTGTTGGCTCATCACTTTTGATTCCATGCCCAGATGCTAAGGACAGAAGCGTGCAATTAATTTGGAATCTCAACCCTTCATTGCTTTCAGTTGGGAGTTTTTCCTTGAACACCAAAGGCCTGATCTGTCCCTGACTACCTTTAAAATTGAATTTATATGGAAAATATCTTTCTTTCCCATTATAGATCTCTTCTGTGAGAAGGGATCTCAAACCTCCACTTGCCTCTAAGAACGTACAAAGAGATCAGCAGAGAGGCATAAGCTATAGGTGATCCCCCCACTGTCGGTGGGACAAAAAGATCTGATTTTGAGACATAGGTACAAAAAAAAAAAAGGTGAAAAGGACAAGCTCCAGACCTCCTCCCATGAACAAGAAGAACAGAGACCCAAAAGTTGACTTTTTTTAAGCGAGGCTTCCCTTGTTCACATCCCAGCTCCCCTGCAAGTGCCTTGAGCCTCAGAGCACTGACTGGCTTAGGACAAAGTAGAATATGACCACCTCAAAAGCAGCCTCATAGTCTGATCAGGGTGCCACACGAGCCATGTAATAAGCTATGGCAATGTGGCATTGCTGGAGTACCTCTAGAGGTTTTGTTAGAACATTTTCTTTGTGAACATCCTGTCCTTTCTCTTCAACAGTTACTCCAAGGAGGGATAACCCTCTCATCATATATAAAAGACAGGTAAGTACATAGAAATTCATGGCCAAGCCAAATTTAAGTTCTCCTTGCATTTTAAGATTGCATCAGTTAATTCGATGTCCATTCCACATAGCTGTTCATCAGCCAGAGGGATTAGTGAATATAGTGAAATGTTTGGGGGACCATTCCAGTTCTCTCTCCACATCTACAACATTTACTAACCATAATGTCCTATCATTCAGTTTAATATCTGCCCAGTTAGACATAAATGTGTCTGTATATATCTAAGTGCTGCACATCCAGTGGGACTGAGTAGCCCCCTCTTTTTCTGTCCCAGCTACTTACTGTATCAGATCTCTGGGGAAAGGACTGCCTCTTAGCATGTTTATATGCAAGTCCTTACATACAGGAGCCTGGGAAATCCAGAAGATAAATAATAGGGCCAATTTCATGGCACTCAGCTCCAAAGAGGTGTCTGACATACAGTAAGGCAGTTATGCTGCAGTTTCACAATAGATGAAGACATTTTAATGGGATAATGCTGAACAACTCAGGGGCTCCCTAATCATATCCAAGGGGAATCTTTATCATCTCAGATATCTGTCAGACTCTGTTCAAGGTCTATAGCACCTAAATATTGTCACCAATGACTGGTTCCTTTGCTTACAAAAAATCGAAAGGTGGCCTTGGCATGTTTTCTTTCTGACAGATGGCCATGTCTCAATCAGCACTAACTTCTGCCTTTCCTGGCTATCTCAAAAGACTGACATTGCAAGAAAGCACAGAAATGGTACAACCCTCTCTCCCTTGGAGCTGCCCTTCCTGCTCAAGGAGCTGTCTTATGAATAGGGATGCATTAGTGCTCCCATCATCTGCACTGTGTCTAGGAAGTAAGGTTTTCTGGAAGAATCCCAAAAAATCCAAACATGAGAACTACCTGTAGTGGGATGAGGCGCAGATGGCAAAATAAAAGCAGCATGCTTTTTTTGAGCTTCCAAGTCTCTGGACATCTGAGCTCTTGGACATATGAGTAATTGGGGCACTTCCACTGAATTTATGTAACTTATCCAAGAGAGAAGTAGGTAGAGACAAACCTTGCCAGAGACCTGTGTGTGTAAGAGAGTGGTCCTGTCTCACTTGAGCCAAAAGGTCCCCCTGAATTAATTTAGTACCAGAGGTAAAGTCCTACACCCTGTTTGCTTCATCTTCTTAGCAGACAGAATACAGGAGCTACATTTTCTTGCTTCAGGTTAGGCGAAGATTGACAGTAATTGTGGTTAGATTCTTCCTCTGCTGCAAGGAAGCCTGCATGTCCAGTATTAAAAGAGTAAACAAGAGTTCAAAGCAATGAAATACTTAGTTTCCAGCTAAGCTATATTGTGTACTTGGCCAAGAAATAATACGTTTTATTTTTCCTTTTGCCATAAATACACAACAAGAACAAAAATGCCCAGCTTGTGTGTAACCTGAACTTCCATTTTTATGCTGGTTCCAGGACTATGGGCAAGCAAAACAACACAAACTTCAGCACCCCCACCTCAGCTTTCTTCTTTCTCAGAAATTTAATAGCACTCCTGGCTACATCTTTGGGGTTTGATCCAATTAAATGGGAAGATCCTTGTTGCCTTTGGCAGGATCAGATTACAGATTTTTGACTGCTTCCCAACTGCTCCATATCATCGTCCTGAGTTATAACCAAGTGACATGTAGTTCAGACACCATCAGTACCAGTGCTACCAGGATTTTGGACAGGCAAACCCCTAGGGTGCAGGTCTGCAAGCCATAGAGCTACACTTTTCTGAACTCAGTTTCCTGCAGCCCAATCATGTCCTTTAAGTGATGAACAGTTCTTGCAGTTTTGTAGCCCTGCTTTGTGTTTTTGTGGCTCATTGCTGCTCTGGATACCAGAACACAGCCCTTGCCTCCCAGACATTCTCCTTTCTGTCTCCCTTGGCACCACAGGAAACCTCACTGAAACCAATGAGCATTGCTGTATTAACCGAGTTCTGCTCCTGTTGAGCTCGTGATGAACTTGGGGAACAACTTGGTACCCTGCTATTGCTTCAAAGGCAATAAGTGCCATTTTGATTCCTCTGCAGTGGAGGATACTTGGTCATAGACAAATAAGGAGCCATCCACAAAGTAAGGAGGAGACTTAGCAGAAGGTTTTCAAAGGAATACTTAACACAGGTTCTTCTGCTTGAAGAAGATGATTTCTCTCTGGTCATCTCAAAGGTCTGGGCTCTAGTCATGTACTAGAACTGTGGGAAGGAGCAGCACTTTGTCCTCCCTTTCTTCACTGGTGATAGGTGGTGCTGCTGCTCTTCCTAGAGCACAGCGATGCGCTTGCAGCTCTTTATCTTTTTACTTTCCTACTCAGGGTTTCCTTTCCCTGTGAGGATGTATACCACGCAGGAGATCTGTGATTTTGCTTAGATAGCTGGGGACAACAGCCTGACATTTCCTCCAACAGCTCTCATGAGTGTTTTAGAACATCAACAGGAATAGGCCAATTGATGGCAAGCTTTGCGCAAATAGGGATGCAGCTTGATTAACTCTTCTTAGAGCACAGGTTAATTCCTTCCTTAGTGTTTTTTTGGCAAGAGAAGATGTTGACAAGACAACAGAGGATGAAGTATGTTCCAGTCTGTAGGTTTTCAAGAAAAGATTAGATGTCTCACTGAGTGGTATGGTTTAGAGGGAATGGTGGGGATGGATGGATGGTTGGACATGATGATCTCAGCAGTCTTTACAACATTACTGATTCTATGCTTCTATGATAGATACAACTTTTGTCACTGTTGGGTTGTGACTGCTCCAATAGTTTCTTCTGCTGCAAAACTCAGATGAAGCAAATTAGGCTTAATTTCCTCGCTGACAGGAAGTTTTTCTATCACGGTTTTCCTTGGTTTTCCTGCACTGAATGAAGAGCATGCTTTTGGTGCGTGAAGAATGGGAAAGGTGGGAGGAATAGTGTTACAGAAAATGATTACTCTCATGTTGATACCAAACCTTGCCTTGATATCAATATGGAAAGCACTTCATTTTGGAAGCGTGAGGGGAAACAAACAAGATCATGGGATGTGGTTGCCTGAAAGACAGAAAATTGAATACAGAAATCCTTTCCCTGCTCTATTCTGAGTAAATGCAATGTTTTTCTTCCAGGTTAAAATCTAACAAACCGTTTTGGAAATCTTGCCACGTTTCCTCCAGTCAAGAAGAAATAGAATTTTGCCAGGAATTCACCTGCCATCCAAGCCAGCTGATAGCTCCAATCAGTAACAGTAACACTGGATGATAAGGATTTGCACTGTAGCAGCTAGAAGGCATTTGGTTGCAAGCCAGCACCCCTACAGTTTTGCTCCAGTAGGAGCAGAACAGAAAGACAGTCTTTTTCCTAAAAGTCTTACTCAGTTAAGGCTTAATGAATGCAGCTCGCAGGCTTCCATCCCTGAGAAAGGAAAGGTGAAAAGCACTTTGTAGAATCAGAGTAATCATAATTTGGGACTATTTTTTTTCCTATTTATCCTCTCCCAGTGTCTATTACAGTAAGAGACTATTTTTCTTGAAGCCTCCCTGAAGTCCAGCGGGAGTCAGGAATGATATTGAGTGAGTATTGATGGGAGACACTGAAAACAAACTTAGGGGCTGGAGGGACATGAAGCAGTCTGTTTTCAGGGCTGAGCCCAACCTGTCAACCAGGAGGGAGTTTTCTCACCTACCAGATGCTGATCCCCGCCAGCAATGAGATGGCAGATGGACAATGAGTTTCTGGGGTTTTCATATTTCAGGGAAGGCTGATGACGGAGATAACACAGCTTATCTCCCATCATCTGCACTGTGTCTAGGGCTGCAACACAGAGCCAAGTTGCATCCAGGCCCTGAGATGCCTGATCAGAGGGTGAAGGCAATGGAGTGTGGGGATAAAAGAAAGGATGGTCAGGCCTGATGGCAATACTTGCCCCAGTACAGATTTTTCCATGCAGATAGAGGAAGACTATGCCTCATCCAGACCCATACTTCAAGGTGATTTATGTTTTCTTAAACTCTAGTGGAAATGCTGCAGATGAGGAAGTCCCTTGTGTAAGAGATGATCCTAGATGCTACCACCGTGTCAGCCAAGCCAGGGTTCTGTAGGACTGCCTGGAAGAAGTATTCCAAGACCTCATGGTTTTAGTTTCCATCAGGGGAACCAAGCTCTGCTGAAAAGGGTATCTCCTGTGGGAAAGGATTGCTTACTGATGCTTTCAGAGATAGACACATGGAATTAAATCTATCAAAGCAAAAATGCTAATTGTGTGTGGAATGTTAAAAAAAAAAAAAAAAAAAAAAAAAAGGAAAAATGTTTGAATGCTCCCAAACATTCAGAGATTATTCTGAGCTTCTTTATTTTGTTTCTCCAGAAGAGACAAGGTTTTCAGTTTCCATCTTTTTTTGTGAGATGAAAATGAAAGATCCCTAGTGATGGGCTCCACTGGTCCAGGAGGATGGAAAAGGGTCATTGCTCATTGGGAGAGAACTAAAATGTTGTGAAAGAGGGGAAAATGGGGCTTAGAAAAGCGCAAGTTCTTTAGCATGTCTTATAAATCTTGAATGCTCTCCTTCAGGAAAGATTTGGCATGGGATATTTTGAGAGTATGAAGAATGAACAGTACACAAGCAGAGAGCTAAAACAGCCCTACACCAAATAGAGATATCAAAAACGCATAGGGGCGAAGTAAGGCCTCGTGTCTCTCCCTGCAGCGGTGAAGGACAGCAATCATCTGAACTGGGCATGCAATCTTCCCACTGCATTTTAAGCCATGGGTGTTGAAGCATCACAAAAAGTGGTGACAAAGAAGCTTTTAGGAAATGACTTGGCCAGCAGGTCTGCTGGAGATGGGAAGTGGAATGAAAGAACCCTGCTTTCCCATCTTATTTAAGGTTATTAGGAAAACAGGGAACATCCCCCCCAACACCGCAGCAGGCAGTCCAGTGTACTCATTGCCATACTAGAAAACAGCTGGAGCAAAGAAGTAAAGTTCTTCAGAGCTGCTGGAGCCTTCCCAGCTCCCTGAAGGTCCAGGTGCCCAGCGTAGGTAATGGAAAGAGGGAGAAGACAGGCAGAGGGTGGGGAGCAGAAGTGAGGAAGGCCCCGGGAGGAGGAGGGGGGACAGATAGGGAAGGGTTCCGTCTTTTCCCTGGGGGCTGTGAGGTTGCTCGTGCTGCAGGAGGAAAGTTGGCCCCGCTGCCACGCAGGGCTGCTTCTCTTGTCTCCCTCCGCCTGCCTCCCTCCTCCCTCCCTCTCTCCCTCCTCCTTCTCCTCCTCCTCCATCACCTCCCCGCGAGTTACGCGCACAGTGCAGCCCGGCGGTGCAGGCGGCTCAGCCCTGCCCGGCCCCGCTCCCCGCTGTCCCCCGCCGCCGGGATGCTGCCAGGCACCGCGGCCGTGCGCTGAGACCGGGCAACCCCGCCGCCTCTCCTGCAGCCCCGGGCGGGCGGATCGCGCTGCGGGTCACCTTGCAGGGAGGAGGAGGTGAGTGACCCCCTCCCCCCAAATCCCCGCATCTGCTCCGGGGAGCGATGCGCCGCATCTCCCCTTCGCCAACCCTCGGAGCGCGGCACGGAGCCGGGGCCGGCGGAAGGGCGGGGGGAGGAACGGCGGCTGCCGCTGCGGAGAGGGGTCCTCGGGGGAGAGCAGGGACGCGGGGCCGCCCCGGGCCGGGATCCTGCCTAAAGGCAGCGCTCCGCGCTCCGCGGCGGTGCTTCCCCGTGCCCCGCCGCCAGCCGAGATCGCGGGGTCGGGGAGGGATCGGTCTTTTCCCAGGGCGGGGGGAGCACCGGGCGAGTTTTCTGGAAGGGAAACTGTGCGTGGGGTCCCCCCTTTTTCCCTTTCCCGGCTGAAATCCTCTCCGCTTCGCTGTGGCGGAGCATCCCTCGCTCCCTGCCCTGCGCCTAGCCAAGGGGGAAAGGTACCGTGCCGTGCCGAGCCGTGCCGAGCCGGGGGGGCACGGTCCCGGGGCACAGCCTGAGCCTGAGCACTGCGGGAGGCCCGGCTGCCCGCAGTTGCAGCTGCCCTCTGCCCTCAGATCTCTGCTCAAGAGACACTGGGTTGGGTTTCTTTCCCTTCCCAGCCTTTAGTTTGCGGGCAGTGAGAGCCAAGTTGGAGAGAGGGGTGGGTACAAGCGAGGAGGCAGGAGCCATCCCCACTGTTTAGAGGGGTGACCTTGGGGAAGCCCTCTCCTGCCTTCTGGGTACCACTAAAGAATCCCACAAGGGAAGGACCCCCTCCAGGTTGGCGACTGCTTTGAGACCTTTCTGGAACTAGCAATGCAGAAGTGCAAGCCCTCCTGGAGCAGGGCTGGTAGCGCATCAGCCCCAAGAGCTGCTCCAAGAGAGGTGCAAAGCTCTGTCTGGTACTGGCTTTGTCCCCCCTAAAATCATGGCGCAACCCTTTGGCAGGAGTTGCTCCGGCGAGCAATCTGTTGAACCACCTCTTTAGAACCACTGGAGGGGAGGCTGCAGCCTCAGAGTGTAATGAGAGAGATGCCAAAAAAAAAAAAAAGAAAAAAAACCCCCAAAAAAAAAACCCAACAAGATCTGAACTTCCCAAGAGATTAAATATTCAAATCACAAATAATTAGACATTAATCCATTGTAAACAGGGCATTACTGACAATTAAAAGATGCTTTGATATTCTTAAAGCCGAGAAGATGAGTTAACTGGTACTTTCCGGGGGATTACTGTGTATTATAAAATGCAGCCAGAGCAGCGAATGCGCTTTTCTACATTCATGTATTTAAATGACTTGTTCTTAATTATAGTTAATGAGCTATCAGCTTCAAAATAGCTGCGTTTAGATGCTCTCTATAGTAGTTCAAATGACTTCACTCCGAAGAGTAAGCCACGTCTCATTTTGCCAGCCAAGGTGATGTTTTATTAGCAGTTCGGTAATGACAGGTCGTGCCAGGGTGTGTGGCACATGAAGGCATTTGTAGGAATGAAGTTTTCCCTTAGGAAGCGGGCAAGCAGACTTCTCACACCGCCGGTACCGTAAGCTCTGGGACCAATCTCAGCGAGGCTCTTCGCTATACAAATGCAGATGTAATGCAGTAGTGGTGTACACCGGCACCACCACGACACGTTTCACATCGTGAACGCTGTGTGCGGATTTAAAACACTTTGTCTCCTAAGGACAGTGTTAGAGAAAAGGCACCGGCGTCACTGGGCAGGGGTTTTTGTTTTTGCACTGTGAATTCGTGTCTGTAGACATTTACAAGTCAGCCATAAATTCTGTCCTGGAGGATTTGTAAGAATGGTCGTCTGGTTATGAAGATTGTAGATCACATACTGGGACTTCCCTGTCTTGTTTTCTTCGCTTTGGAGGCTCAACTTCATACAGGTCAATGTACAGTGCTATTGGGGGAAAAAAAAAGGAAAAGAACTGCAGAGATTTAAAAACAGGAGGGCAACCCTCTGCGTGTTCAATGACTTTGTTTTGACAGAACGGAATGAATCCTGTGTGTGTGTAAGCGTGTCAGGGCTGAGCCCACATCCCCTGACCATCAAATCAAATACCTCTCAGTACTCTTCCTCTGGTAGAAGCTGGAAACCACTGCAATGAGATCACAGCAAAACACTGCCCAGCTGATGTAGATGTCAGCGACCCCAAGGATGCAGGTGAACCAACTGCTACCACCACTGGATCTGGCACAAAAGACTTAGTGCTGAGAGTTTTGTGTCACAGCATCAGAAGAATGAGGAACTCTGGTTCTTCTCATTGCACCACTAAGGCTGCATTTTAAAATAGTGCTGCAGTACATGAGAGGTATGACTCCATGCACGCCTTTAGCACTCCCAATTTTAAACACGGCATCACTGTAAATGTGTATCTGTGTGTACGTACCTATATAAAACTGGGATGTGTAAAGTTCCCTCATTAACCACCCACCCAAATCCATGCTGTAAATTATTTCTGTCCCTAAGCTCTGAGGCTTCAGGTTGCTGAGGCATGAGAACGAGCTGACCGTTCACATGAGGGCACTGAACTCTGAGCAGAGTTCAGTGGGGTTAGGTGGGTTGGTGCGCTGTGATTGAGTAGAGCTCAGACCCCTCAAAAATCACAGAGTCAATCACAGGATGACAGAATTGCAGGGGTTGGAAAGGACCTCAGGAGATCATTGAGTCCAACCTCCTGCTAAAGCAGATATCCTGCAGTAGGTCACACAGGTAGGCGTCCTGAGGGATCTTGAATATCTCCATAGAAAGAGACTCTACAACCTCTCTGGGCAAATCCCCAGGGACAGTGAAGATCACTGCAAATTACATTTGCAACTGGATAATTTTCTTGGAAGATAATCATGGGATCATCAAAGAGTGGAGTTCCTGAGTGGTCCCCTGCTCGTCCCATGAGACACTCTGCCTGGCAGCAGGTCCTGCAGCACCGCTGTGCTCATCATCTCCTGCTGTGTGCAACAGCTGATGCAGTCCTTGCTCAGTGCATGGGTCCCCCACCCCATCCACCCACCTTTCTTCTCCCATTCCTGCATGCTCCACAAAAAAAACAACCTGCCTTCTCCCCACTGCAAGTGGCTTGAGGATCATGAAGATGATGTGGAGCAGAACTGGTGCCTCCCATACGGAAATCTCCTATTTCTCTGTGGAAAAGGCGAAGAGGGAGGACGATGCAGGGCTTTTCTTCATGCTCTGGCAGTGCCTTGAATGTAAGTGAATGTAATGCCTCGAATGTAAGTGGCTGCTTAATCTAATCATCCTCGCCCTGATGAACTGGCACTAGCAATTCCACAGCATCATAGGAGCTTTATTATAAGTGACTTACAGCCCTGGGGTGCTTCGCTTGGGGCAGGAGAAACAAGTACCTTCGTTTTGCACAAAGGCAGCACCACCATGCTTCTTCCTTGCTCTGTCCTCTCTAAGTTTCTTATCCCTGCTTCAGGAGGACCTTAAATCCCAGCCTAGAGCATAGTGATCGTTTGTCACATCCAGAATGAGCACAACATAGGTGCCTTGTCCTGTGCCTTGCTTCCTGAACACAGTGTGAGAAGGGGAACAATGCTGCAGAGTGGGGTTGTATGGGAACTGTTGAGTCACAGCCTGGACCACTGATTGATCACCTGAGGAAAGGACCAGCTTAGCCCTGGGAGCACAGGTGAAGGCAATTTACATGTGTGACCTTCCAGTGTTCCACCCTCCAGGGTGGAGCCTGGCTGCAACTCTCTCAGGTCCCATTTAAGGGCTGACTGCCACTGGGGAAGGTTGGGGATTCCTCCCCTGTGGGGTTTTTCCTGTGAGTCTAGATTTTTGGAGATGGGTGAGTATTCTTTCCCTGTTTGTCCCCTTTGCTATTTCACTCTTATATCAACTTTCCACTGTATCAATCTTTCTAACTGTAACAGGGGTGTATAGAGACCCATCAGGAGTGACCCCACTGACTCATTCAGGTGTCAATGCTGGAGCAACACCTTGATGCTGACTTCCATGGCCTGGTTATGGGGCTTTGGGTTCCCAGAGAAGCACCAGCCTCAGCCCACAGGCAGACAAAGAGGGCCAGGCAATGTCATGAGGTTGATATTTGCCTGTATGCACATTCCCTGCATACACTTAAAAGCTCTGTTGTGTGCTGCAGGGGCTTTGCCTTATTGCAGGTTTCTGCAGGGTGCAGAATCAGGTTTACTCTAAGCTGGAGAATTTTAGTTCTGTTGCAACACCAGGTATTGATGAAATTAGGCAGAGGGGGTCTGTGGTAACTCAGTCCTCCCCTGACCTCTAATTCTGGATTGACCCTCAGAAGCAATCAAAGCTCCATAGTGTAGGAACTGAGAGGATGGAGGCATTACAACTTCTCACCTGAAGACCCAGTTTGTCTGACAAGTAAATAATTACATGCAGTGAAACAAGTACTTCAGCTGTGTGTGAACCTTCACTCTGCAAAGCAAGGATTGTGGTTAAGGCCATGAGATTAATTGCTCTGGCACCAAGCTTGGCATGATCAGTGTGAGTCTTAGGTGAAGTGTTCCCTCTGAGCTGGAGCAGCTCTTGGGCAGAGTACTACAGCTGGGGAGAAATAACCACCCTTACAGGGTAGGGGCTGGTCTGCCAGAGAGGAGCTCTGCAGAAAAGGGCCTGTGGGTCCTGGTGGCCAACAGGTTGGCCGTGAACTGGCAGTGTGCCCTGGTGGCCAAGAAGGCCAGTGGTGTCCTGGGGTGCATTACAAAGAGTGTGGCCAGCAGGTCAAGGGAGGTGACCCTCCTGCTCTGCTTTGCCCTGTTGAGGCCACATCTGTAGTGCTGTGTCCAGTTCTGGGCTCCTCAGACAAAGAAAGACAGGGATCTCCTGGAGTGAGTCCAGTGGAGGGCCACAGAGACGATGAGGGACTTGGAGCATCTCCTGTATGGGGAAAGGCTGAGAGAGCTGGAGATGTTCATTCTAGGGAAAACAGAAGGCTGAGGGGATATTATCAATTCTTATAATTACTTAAAAGGGGGAAATCAAAAGATGGGGCCAGGCTCTTTTCAATGGCACCCAGTAACAGGACAAGGGGCAGTGGGCACATATTGGAACATGTATGGAACTTCCATACAAACATGTGGAACTTCTTTATTGTGAGGGTTACAGAGGACTGGAACAGACTGCCCAGGAAGGTGGTGGAGTCTCCTTCTCTGGAGATACTCAAAATCTACCTGGACACTCTTCTGCGCAACCTCCCGTAGGGAACCTGCTGCAGCAAGGGGTTGGACTCGATTTCCAGAGGTCCCCTCCAACCCCTACAATTCTGTGACTCTGACTCACATTAGATGAAATTTCTCTCAGTGAGGGCACTCTAAACAATTAAGAATGCAATTACACAGCCCAGAGCACAGCTGTATTCACTTGCTTTGAAAACAAAGGGCAGCACTACCTTCTGCTCTCATATACAGGTCTTTCAGCCTGACCGCTCTGCTCAAGGTACTGACTGGAGATGTTTCATTCTATGTGCCTCTACATGTTGTTTTGTGAAGGTTAGTTTTATTGGGCTGGATGTCATTAGAGGATTTTGCAGAACAACTTTTTGAGATGGCTGGAGGGAGAGGAAATGTTAGTTTGGCCATCTGTTGAGATGCCTTTTATAGTAAGAATCACTCCTCATGCCTCTGCCTCCCCAGTATGGGATGGGGGTGGGGGTGTCAGAGGGCCATTGTGAGCTTGGATAACTTGGAGTTGTATTTGGGGTTGTCAGACGGCCGCATGCCCGGTTGTAACAGGTTTGCCCTGGACTGGTCAACCATTTGATCAAGGCTGGTTTGTGGCACTCACGTGTCCAGGCGCAGTTAGGGAGCTGATAATAGCTTTCTGACACTGAGCATTCCCCGATTACATTGGTGAAATGAATTTCTCGCTTAAAAAGGCACGGAGCCTGATTTTTTGACTGCTTTCACTTCAAAAGTAATTGCTGTAAGTTGTGCAGATGGCAAGGTATTTTTATACTGGCGCCTTCCACAACGGAGAGGGTTATTTACATTACAGCCAGGTGCCGTTATTCAGGTCAGTTATTTATTAGCTGGAAAGTGCAGCTCTGTCATCACATAAAAGAAGTTGTGAGTTTGGACTGAACTCAATAAATAGCTGAAGCTGTCAGAACCAGTTGGGAAGGAGGATGGCTGGAAAAGCCTAGATGTGTCATCTTTTATTGGAGGCAACCCGAGGCAAATCAAACTAAAAGCCAGTTTTTTCAATTAAAAATAAATAAATGAAACATTATAATTCATTTTGGCTCGTGCAAGGTGCTTCCATCTGCTCAAAAGGAAATATTTTGTTGCAGGGGTAACATTTTTTGTTTCAGGTCAATGCAAGGTAATTCCACCTTTCTCCCCCCGTTCCTTGGTTCAGCACTGAATCGAGCAATCAATTATTCAGGCAGACCTAATATGCATATGGTAATTTTTTCCAGATTTAAATATACCTCTGGATGGGCAATCAAGAGACCTGGATTTTATTTCCAGCTCTGTTCCTGTGTCAGATGTGACCTTGGGCATTTATTTGCACCCTAACTCCCTCTTTTTTTAGGGCAGAAGGGTGGATTTGCTGCTTATTGGTGATACTAAAATAGCAGGGAGGTCTTTTTACTTCTACTGCTAGCAATTAAACATTTAGGTATCACTAATGCATGCTTTTGGAACTCTCCCAGTGTGAGTTAGCTGCACTGCTTAACAAAACTCCCTGTAGTTTACTTAATAGGTCAAAAGGAATTTCAGCTGCTGAAATAGCAGCTCCTCCTTAAAACAAAACCTATTATAATGAGCCCTACTGAATCAAAGAAGGAAAATACAAAGTGGGAAGATTTTCCCTTCCTTTCCTTAAGTATTTCACTTTGTAATCAGCTCTCCGGATCCATACTGATTTCTCTCAAGCAAAAGGTCCATATGTGTCGCTGTAGTTTTTAGATGTTAGAAACCCCTTAAAGCACATTGAAGCTTACTGCATTATGTGTTAAAAGACCCTGACACTTGAAGAATTGCACCAGGAGAGCTGTGATCTCCAAACCTCTAGCTGGAGTTTTTTATTAGGCTTCAGCTCTTTTGGAAAGCTTTCTGCCCACTGCTTTGCATGCTGGCATCTGGGAATTAGCATGAAACCCCACAGAACTTGGTTGGCTCTGATAGTTGTGGGGCAGCTGAGGGGCAAGGAAGAATGTGTGGAAGCGGTGGATATCTTGCTGGGAGCATGGGAGGCAGGTAGAAACCTGCTAGGAACAAGGAGGTTTTGATCATAGGGTAACTCAGTTTGAAGGAACCTCAGGAAGCCTCCAGTCCTATCTCCTGCTCCAAGTAGGGTCAGCTGAGGGGCTCTTCTTCATTCAGTTGGGTATTAAAAATCTCCAAGGATGGACAGCCTTTTCCAGTGCTTGACTATCCTCCTGGGACAAAGATTGCACCTTGTATTCAGAACAGGCTCCCATGCAGAAGAACACAAGCTCTCTGAGCTATTTCTTCTGGCCTGATCTGCTGAGAATGGCAGGGGTAAGCCTTAGGAGTGAATGAGGACTCTGCTTTCCACCTCAGCATGGCTTACCTTCCTCTTCAAGCTTTCCTGCCAGTAAACCAAGCATTGGAGTTGACGAGGTCCCCCCTAGCCAGGTGAGACCCTGTGGCTGCTGTTCTGCCTGGATGAATGTCTTTCTGATCTCTTGTGGGGAAAGAGCTGGGGCTTTTCAGCTGTAGTCTAGTTCTCCAGAGGTAACCTGATGGTTGGACTAGATGACTGTAAGGGTCTTTTCCAACCTTAATTATTCAGTGATTCCAACCAAGCTGCTTGCTCATGCTGACCTTTAGGTAGCTGGCAGGGGGTTCCAGAAGGCTGAGAGAAGCTGAGGCTGTGTTAGAGCTGTGTGAAGGGGAGACCCCCACGGCAGGACAACAACATCCCACTGGGTCACAGATGAAAGGAATTTGGGGACAATGTGCAGTAGCAGAGTTGGCTTGTGCTCGTTGTCTGACAGAGCCTAGGGCACAGCGTTTAGCTCTCCTCTCCTTGCCCTCTTTGCAGCTTGCATCTCTCTGTCTCACACCCTTTGCTTAATTAGTTTGTCAGCCACTGTCACTATAGCAGAGGAGTCTGCAGAGCGCCCAGCAGAGCACAGCCCTCACTGCAGCTACAGTAGCTGGGCTCTACTGTCACACAAGTGATAGCTTAATAAACCACAGCTTTGCAGATGAGATATCTTGGCACTGGCAGCAGCTACTTAATAAATAGGGACAGAGGGAAAAAAAAAAAGAAATAGAGGATAAAAAAAAAAGTTGAAATTATGAATAGCTTCGCTTCTAACACCAGGGACCTGGGTGGAAATTTCTAATCCCCAAGGAAAAAAAACAGATTGAAGTTTAACCTAGTATTTGTCATTAGCTTGAACTTGGTTTTCTCTTCTGGTTCCACCCTCAAGTCTGAAAGTGCAGAGTTATTTCTGGTTGGCCTGAGCACCAGTGAGTGATTTGTGGGGAGAAACTCAAACTGTGTGAAGACAAATGAAACCTGAATCAACCCAGTTAAATTAACTCTGCATCTTGGAGCAAATTGAACTGCTCTCTTATTTAAAGGGCTCTGATGAGTTTCATTTTCCTGTCAGCATCATTTTGAAGCCTTTCTGTGGTCTGAGGCAACGAGAGTGGCTCTTTTTGCTCTGAGTGTTGGCTTCCTGCAGAGAAGGCATCCTTTGATTGCCTCCAGTTGCCTATTACAGATTGTCTGTTCAGTCATTCTGCCATCCAGAATCCTCCAGGCTGCAGCTGGAGCTGGAAACTGGGACAGCCCTCATGGCAGCACCTACCTACACATCCGAGTCACAAATACGAGTCTGGCCCAGGTTAGGAAAAGCCCTTAACAAAAGGATGGTGTGGCCAACCTCCCTTCCAAGGACTGCCTGTAGGCAGGAGGGCACAAGCTCTGAGCCATTACCTTTTGCCCCTAAGCCTTATTCACAGCCACATGCCCTTGTCCCTTGCTCCTCCAGATGAACCTGGAGGACTCTGCTTGTTTCACTCATCCCAGGCTTAGTATTAAGATGCAGTAGTCTCACCTGTAGCTTATATGGTGTATGGAAACTGTTGAGTCAAGGCCTGAACCACTGATTGAGCACCTGGAGAAAGGACTGGTCAGCCTGGGGAGCACAGGTGAAGGCAGTTCAGCTGCGTGACTGAAAGGAGTGGAGCCTGGCTGCACCTCTCTTAGACCTCATTTAAGGGCTTACTGCCACTGGGGAAGGTTCTGTTGTTGGCGATTCCTCCATTGTGGAGTCTTTCCTGTGAGCCTAGATCTTCAGAGACAGGTGAACACTTTTCTTTTGTAACGCTGTTCCATTCATGCTAATCCCTTTGCTCTTACACTCCTGTATCACCCTTCCACTGTATTGATCCTTCTGGTTGTAACACATGGGTGTACCACCGTGTTGTCCTGTCCCATGCACCTTGTATAACTGCTACTAATTTTTCCCTTGAAACATCCTCAAGTGCTTGCAGTAAATGAAATGAATTCCAGACTATGAGTCTAATTCTCCCACCAACACTGGGATAGCAGCAGGAAACAAAGGCCTTAGAAATGTGATTTTACTCTCTTCAGCCAGTGGCTGGGGAGTGAAAAACCCAGAGGAGGTTCACTTTTATCAGTGAGGACGTGAGATTTCATTTCTGGCTGACAGCACTCTTAATCCCACTTTTTTATTGATGAAGAATTTCTGGGCGCCTTAACAGTTTCTCAGTTTCCCCAGACAGCAATTGACCTTGTCTCAGCTGTGCATCAAGATGCACTTGCAATCAAGGTGCTATTGATTTAAACCTAATGGCCAGCTGCTCAGGATTTTCACCTGGAAAAGAAAAATCAATACCACTTTATTATTATTATTAGCTGTATATGTGGTATAATGGAAAGGTATAAGAGTCTCACCAGCTCCTTACCATTAAGCCATCCAATTGCAGGGCTGAGAGCATTGGGTCAGGCTGTGTTTAA
Source organism: Pavo muticus (assembly GCA_016647715.1). NCBI lineage: Eukaryota > Metazoa > Chordata > Aves > Galliformes > Phasianidae > Pavo > Pavo muticus. Next base: position 985,008 of record JACDJE010000125.1, on the reverse strand, counting down.
GTAGCCAACTAGCAAAATGACATGAGGGATAAACAATTTTCCTTGACTGAATGCTGCCATCTGCATCTCTCTTTGTTGACCTTCCCCGAGGCATGCAGGCTGTGCTGCTATGTGGGACCCCAGAGAGAATGTCTTGAGCGATGCATTTGCCATGTTGCCAGAGGAGCTGTGTGTGGGAAGGATGTCTCTTGTCTTGTCTTTTCCTCATTTCAGATGTTTTCTTTCCTTCCTCCCCCGTCCCAGGGGGAAAGTGTCATTCAGAATCTGCAAAGTTGGTTTACAAGACTGGTTTAAATGCACATCAGGTAGCACTGGACAGATAACTGTGTAGGTCTGTGGTAGGACTTAGCAACAGGCTCTCTCCTATCTACTGAATGAGACAAACTAAGATCCATCCTGTTATTTGCAAGCTGAATGGTCCAGCATTGACTGGTATGATGGTAATGGCCTTAAGTTGCATCAGGGGAGGTTCAGGTTGCATATTAGGAAAAGTTTCTTCTTAGAGTGGTGATGCACTGGCACAGGCTGCTCAGGGAGGTGGTGGAGTCACTGTCCCTGGAGGTGTTCAAGAACTGTGGAGATGTGCTATGGAGGGATGCTATGATGGTTGGTCACAGTTATCTTAGTGATCTCTCCAACCTTAATGATTCTATGGCTGTGTCTGTGCCATGAAACTCTCTTACCTATCAAAACAAGGTGGTTTTGTCCTTTATGCCTCTGAGGAGCATTCATGGGACTTATTTGCTTCAGGGTAGATATTGCTTAGGAGAGAGCATAGGCTGAAGCCAGGGTAGGCTGTTGGCCGTGCTAATACTTTACTGGTGTGGATGACCAGGGAATCTATACATTGCTGTCCTTAGGTCTTTGGAATAGTAAAGATATCTGTAGTAGAGTCCCAAAGACATCATGAGCAGTTCTTATTCAGGACTATACGGAATCCTATCTGTCAACACTCCAAAGACTTTGAAGTCAAATTACCTTTTCATGTATCTTCCTTGTATTTAGCCATTTGCAAAGGGGCTTGTCTCCTGTCTCACATAGGCTGGTGAACAATGGAGAGCAAGGATTGGATTGGGACAGTACTAAATCCTGACAATGCAATCCTATTGACTTCCTGAAGTGCTCCCATGTCTCATGTCACTTGGACATGCTGAAGCATTTTTCCCTCTCTTCTCTTTACTTGTTTCCTCTTGTTCTTGAGGAGTGTGAGAAGAACTAAAGGATGGCTTTTGTGTCAATGACTTTTGAGTGTCCCATGCATATTTAAAGAGACGAGAGTGACCTTTCCTCAAAGTCCTACCCTTCCAAGATGGAGCAAGACAACTACTCAAAATCGCATGAGGAATATGTACCAGCTAGCTCTGGTGTCATGATGTGCGCAGATCCTCATTTGCACAAATCCAGAGCGAGAATTATCCATGAAGACGGCATAGCTGTCAATGAAATGCCTGGGGGGAAACTTCCGTTTCCAGAGTCGAGCGTTATCTGGATGATATGTGAATGTAGAAAAAAAAAAAAAAAAACATGAAGGGAATCTGACAGTGCAGCTCGAAGGCATGTGATAAAGCTGCCTTAAAAGACATTTTCGCAAGTGCTACTCAAGTCAGGCAGTACACATTTGTTGGAATTATGTGAGCACATCAGAATACAAGACCTAACCATGCTTTGCTTCAGATGTTGATGCAGTGACCAAATTATTGCCCTGCTTATTTGTTTTTTTCTGGGAGGGGGTTTGTTTGGGTTGTACATCTTCCCATTGCTACATCTGTGGCAGTGCCATAGCAAATTTTCTGCTGACCTCAACTTGCTTGAACAAATGTTGGGGCTGAGAATGCTTCTGAGAAGGTTTGCAGTTCCAAGTGAAGTCTCTCTGACTTCAGCGGGGTCAACAGTTTGTGCCACATGTCAGGGAGCCTTGCACGCTTTCTGCACTGTCTCAAGGGAAACCCAGCAAAGACTTGGGAGAACTTACTTGCTGAGTTTTAATCAGCAATTACTGGTGAAGTATTTTCTCTTTGTTTCTTTGATAGGGGAAGGAACAGAAATGACTGTGGGCAAACTGTTAGATGACAGAAGGATCACCTAAGCAAGTGACCCCACCAAACCTGGATAAAGCAACAGCTATTCTCAACTTACTTTGTGACTAGGTCCCACTGTGCCTCTGGAGACTCCTAAATGATGGAAACGGGACTGCTCAGTAGTCTACAGGAGACCATGCACATTGGCACTGCTCTGTGGGGTCATTATGTTTGCAGAATGGCCAATGGAAGATGGTATTTCTGCGAGCACCAGTCTTGAGGCAAATGTGTGACATGTTGATCTCTCCACCCACTCTCACCTGCCAAACTTTGCTTGCTTTCTTCTAAAGCAGCTACACCTTACCAATATGTCTGTATTGGCACAAACTCAGTTATTCAGTGTAATCCCACCATGAATGGAAGGATAGCATGGTCCTCCATTCATTTAGCACGGACATAGCTACACAAGGAAAGAAGGTTTCCTTGGAAAGGCAGGCTACTTGCTCTTAAGAGGGATTTAAGTTTTTAGGACTAAGCCTTTGTTGAAACAGTTCAAGTTTCCAGGCTAATTTGCACATTGGTGTGATTTTGCCAACAGGCTCCCCAGGTTTGGGGCTGAGCGTAGCACAGTGTAAATTCCACAGGATCCCACTATGATGTATCTTCACTTGTGCAGTTTTCCTGTCAGTTCACCTAGAACAACTTCTGAACTATTTGCCAATACAGTAAAATAGGTTTTCTACATGTTAAGCTAAGTGCTGTGAATGCAGGTGTTGCAACACACTTAGTTCAGCTTTTTTTTTTTTTTTGTACATTAAAAGAGTTTCTTGCTTCATTTCTGGTGTAAGAGCAGAAGACCAGCTCTTAATGGTTTAAATGTCTCTTGCAACCCAGAGGCTCATTGTTGCTGTGATGAATACACCCACATTTCAAAACGAATTTTCTTTTGGTTGCATCTGAATAAAACCAGTAAGAAAGCATTTGGCTTGGGAAAAAGTACTTTTAACCTTCTGAACTATCTCTTTTATCCTCATACATTAGTGCAATCTACACAAAGTGAAGCCAGGTTGGTGCTCTGAAGAGACAGACAACAGTCATTGTTCCTTTGCAAAATGCGACAACCAGTTCTTGAGACTCAAGAAATTGTGCCTCTATTTCTTCTAGGTGAATCTGGATGGGGCTGGTCCTGCTGACTGGCCTCATTACAGACCTTTATTCTATCACCACAGGGCAGTCTCTGAGGCTGTGGAAGAAGTGGCTTTTTAAAGTTAATTTAAAGAGAGCTGCCTCCTTGTTTTTCCTTCAATTGAGTTTTGAAGGGGTATCAAAGCACTTGTCAAGGTTGAAGGTTGGCTGCTGAGAATGACAGCTGAACGCATCAGCTGGCCTGCCCTTCATAATTGCAGCTTTCCCAGAACTGAAAATGCTTTCTTCATCTTTTATCTTTGTGTTTTGTTTTGTTTTTCCCCATCTCTCTTATCAGAGCATTCAAAGGAAGGGAACATTGTCCTTAGAATGACTGTAGGGTATATGTGAAAATGGAGGGAGTTCGTAGCCCCCCTCTAACAGGACCCACCATTACCGAGACATCTTGGGAAGTCCTCTGTCACCACACATTGCCACCTGCTCCTATTTACCTCATGGTATAAGTTGTTTGCCTTTTCAAATGGGGATATATTTGGAGTGCTAGGTCAAGGTGTGTGCATATGTGAGGCTGTATTTCCTCATGAGGTAATACAAAAGACAAGCTGATTTGGGTGCTTTCATGTGTTATTCATTACCTATGTCCTCACCTTGGTGTCTATTTTCTTTCTTCTTCAGGAAAATGGAGGCCACTGCCCCAGTGTGACCTGTATCTACAGTACAACATAAAACAGAGCACCATCCCACTCTCTGACACCTCCCAGTATGGATGGTTTGACTGAGCAGAACAGTGTGCTCATGCACAATAAGATCACTGAGGCTGGAAAAAGGAATGGTTTAATTAATACAAGGAACTTGGTAGCAGAGAGCCGAGATGGTCTGGTGTCGGTGTACCCAACCCCACAGTACCAGAGCCACCGAGTGGGGAGTTCCCTGAGCTGCCTGGAGAATGGCAGGAATGACCCCGTGCAGCAGCTCCTGGATCCCAACATGCTGCAGCAGACCGTGGAGTCCCATTACCGTCCCAACATCATCCTCTACTCAGAGAATGTGCTGCGCTCATGGGGCGAGAGCATCAACTCAGAGTGCTGTGAAACCACCTTCATTGAGGACCGGTCCCCTACCAAGGACAGCCTGGAGTACCCAGACAGCAAGTTCATCGATCTCTCAGCAGATGACATCAAGATTCACACCCTCTCCTATGATGTGGAGGAGGAGGAGGATTTCCAGGAGCTAGAGGTCAGATGTCACATGGGATCTGTGGGGGAGGACATGTCTGGGCTGAAGTGTACAGCTTCTGGGTGCTGGTTTTCATGGGATCGGATGTATTGCGCTCTCCTCCAGCCAGGACAGGGAGCAATCGTTCAACTTTAGTTGCAGGGTGGAGTCCCGGGTCTGCAGAGGTTAATGGCAGGAGTCCCACTGGCATTCCTGCCTCTGAATAGGCTGGTCACAAACTAAAGACCCGTATGCTTAAACAGTGGGAAAGTCGAGGCCTGAAGCATCTGTCCCATACGTGGAGCTGGTTTTACTCAGCAGGCCAGCATCACTTGTTATTTTCTCTTGAATTGAGCTGGATATAAAACTGGTTGTCTTACATACTGGCTCAAACATTAAACCTGTCCATTTGTGAACACAAGACCAGGAGTCTTTGGGTTTCTAGCCATGATGAATCCTATGTGCCTGAATAAGGTTTTTTTCTGATGGAGTGAAACGCTTCATTAGACTCCAAATGCAGTGTTTTCTTTTAGGTCCCTGTGCTTCATTGATTGCTCGCACTAAAATAATATAAATTTTGTTCTCCAAATGGGGCATACTGGAAATCTACTTCATTCTTTCTTAAATGGAGCATTTTCTACTTCAGAAAATCCTGGCTGCACCAGCTGCCCAAAGACAACACAGATTTTATTTGCCAGTGGGAGTGGAGGGTGCCCACGCTGTTGCAGATCCCCAAACTTTCTCAGCATTAGTCACAGACTCCTAAGATAGCAAAGCCCATTTGGCTGACTGGAGCAAAGACATTGCTTCAACGTGAATGTCCAAGAGGAGTTCAGGAAGCTATTTTCCCACGTTTCTCTCTTGCGGGGTTTTCTCCATTGAGAGCTAACATGTCCTAAAACTTCTATTTTCACCTCCTTTAATACCAGCATCTCACCCTGCACAGGGGCAGCTCAGCAAGAGGCTGACTTCTCTTTGATTCTCTTTTCTCTCTGCATTGCTCAGGTAAGCAGAGAGAGGTGCTTTTCACAGTGTGTGCCGGTAATGCAGTATTCAATACCTCCACAGGGAGACAGGAAGTTTCTCTTTGAGGCCTGTGGCGGTGTTAGCTCAAATCACACCCTTCTATAGCATTTCAAAGCTGGCTGTGGGAAGCCTCATTTTTAAAATCAAAACAAAAGGCCGACATGCTGCCTTTTTGTCCTAGCTTTCCTCATGTAGTGGTTGTGATGCAAGTGACCGCAGCAGGCACGTAACTGCCTAACGGTGTATTGTTACATCTGGCCTAACACTGAGGCAGAAAGAAAGAAAATACTTTGTTTTCTATAGGATGAGAGGTAATGGTCTTAGGTTGCACCAGGGTAGGTTCAGATTTGATATTAGGAAAAATTTCTTCTTAGAAAGAGTGATGAGGCACTGGCACAAGCTGCCCAAGGAAGTGGTGGAGTCACTGTCCCTGGAGATGTTCAAGAGCTGTAGGGTTGTTGCACTGAGGAATGTGATTAGTGACCATGGTGGGGATGGGTTCGTGGTTGGAATAAATGATCTTAGCAATCTTTTCCAGCATTAATGACTTTATGATTCTTGTCAACCCAAATCCAGCAAGATCTTCTTTAGCCAACTGTCAGAGAATGGGCTAAAAAAGACCAGGACGATATGCAGGACAATGAAAAAATATTTTGTACCAAAAATATTTTCCCCTTTCTTTGTGGGATTTTTAAAGTGTCTTTACAGCGTAGGGCCCTTGGTCTGTTGGAACCACAGGAACTTGGATCGGCTTTCCACAGAAAAGATTTCCTAGTAAAACTCCTGTAAAAGTGAAGGTTTGGGGAAAGGGATATCACCCTTCCTCTCCAGATCTCCTGAGGGAAAGAAGAGAGTTCATCTCCCCATCTCTCTGCAAACGTTTTAACATGCTGTAACTGTGTGCATCATGTTCCCAGGGTCCCTCTTTTTGTGTTACAGTGCGAGTAATACAGAGAATGCCCATCCTGACCTACCTATACAAGGTGCTCAGGGGAGGCAAGTGTGCACACAGTATGCATCCACACAGCTCCCTCTGTTCTGAATTGGGATTTCTCCACCACCAGAAGAATGAAAGAAGGAGAAAAAATTGAGGCAATGTCTGGGGAAGGACCAACTTGACTGGAAACATGTGCATCGTTAGAACTGCTAGAAGCCTCTCCTTCTAGCCCATTTTCAGCCTGTGTTTCAGTGCTGCATAGCCAGCCCAGTGCACTGCTGTGGTTTTCACACTTCTGCAAGAACCAGACTGACATGAGCAACCTACTGAGCAGCTGTGCTTAGCATGAGGGTTCTCAGCATGTGGAGTAACTGGTGGCAACCCAAGAAGGCCCAGATTCTGCAGTTGGTACTACAGGAAGATGAGGAGAGGAGGAGAGATGTGCTCAACAGAACAAGACTGGCAGAAAGGGGTAACTGCTGTATTGTGCTCCTCTGGTCTCCACCCGGACAGGTGCTGTATCAACAGGGCCAGATGCATGAGGGGCACCTGGGTTTGGATAGTACAGAAGACTGCTAGAGACATAGCTGCACATCCTTTTCCTTTTTTCCTGGAATGGAAAATTATTTGAGGACAGCAGTCACTGAGTGGGGCAACGAAACATGCTGGATCATTAATTACATACAAAATTGCCTGAGAAATACAGCATCTGAATCATGCAGCATGCATCTGGTCCAGTATGATGCTTTTTTCCCACCCGTTACTGACAAGAAGCAATTGCTTTTTTAAATCACTAACGCACTCAAAGTGGAGTGAAAAGGTTCAGTACAGGGACTGGAAGCAGAAGTTAGGAGAACAGCAAGAGAGGATAATACAGGAGAGGTGTAGAGTTTTGCTTCCACACTGAGAGACTAAAAGGATTTGTTTCCCTCATCCAGGGTGCACAGCATGTTGCTGAGCACGTTGCCACACTGACTGTCTTGCCTCAGTTCATGGGAACTGCATAGCATAAGAGCAGATTGGAGCTCAGTTCTCATAAGGCTTCTTTGTCTTTATATGTCTGCTTTGGCATTTCCTTCAGGAGGTAAAACAACAACAACAGCAAAAAGATCACCCTTTTGCAAGACTTAGCAAAGAGGGGATCTTCATGCAGAAGAGCTGTTGTCTTTTGGTCTCTTGAAAGCTGGGGGCTACCACATTGCCCTGCATACCAAGGCAAGGTGAGTGGATTCCCAAGTCCAACATCTCTGGGGGACAGAACAAGCTTGGAGCTGTGAGTTGTTCCCTTTCTGGTACTGACTTGTTCATGCAAAGAATCTGCCTTGGGGGTGTTGTGGCTGGGTATTTAGTTGTTTGGAAATGTGGAAAAATCCAACTCAACCCTTTGTAATGATCTCCACTGCATAGTACTTAACTGGAGTCCATGGACACGTGCAAGGAGCAGCTTTTATGGACTCTTCAGCTCAGTGTGTTTCTGCCTGTGTTTGCTTTTTGAAGAGCGTTACGCTTCTGACAACCAGAAATATTGTTGTTTTCCTGCAAAAAACTTTGCCACAGACACATTCTCTGGAAAAAGCCAGCTGTTTTGGCTGACAGTGGTGTGGTTCTGGTTTGAAGTGCCATCCCAGCCAGGCGGCAGGACTTGCTGCTTTGTTGCCATTCGTCCTCTTCAGAATGGGTTTACTCAGATCATCAATGTTTTCAACAACCTGCCTGCAAGGAGGCATCTTATTCCTCTCCCCAAGCCTGGGGACTTTGAAAAATCACAGGAGATGTGGCAGAGGAGCAGGAGACATGCAACGGAGTGATCCTGTCATTCGCTGGCTGCAGCACTGTGGGCACATTTGACTTTTGTGTTTCCTTACCAGCGGTGTTCCTCAGGTCCTGGTGTAATGCTATTCAGACTGCATATGGAAATCATAATTGTCTGCAGAGAAAACCATTTCTGAAACAGCTCTTATTAGCACATACAGCCCCATTTTGCTCCAGCATTCACCAGGCATGAAAGCAGAATGCTGTGCATTCTGTCAAAGATTTAAACTTCTTTCTTTGCCCATCCTTGAAATCAAACGATTCCCTACTTAGGTATCTCTGGAACTCTTATTAATATCTTATGAGTCCTTTACATCACAATTAATAGACAGACAACTTGTCAAATGTGGCGGCAGTGAAAAATGTAATATGTAATAGTTCCTAGCTGAAATATCTTCCTGTTAGAGCTCATGTGCAAATACAGTGCTATCCAGAAGCATCATTTGTCATATTAACACACTGGCTACTCTTCCTCCTGGCCCCTGGATAGATGGCTTATTTAGAGAAAACCAAGCTATCGATGACAGAAAATTGAATTATTCATATGTGTCACATAAAATAATACACCTCAGCTCTCTCTTAAACCTCTTTTTCTCCAACAATGTCTGAAACAGTCTCTGGAAAGTGAAATAAACGGGATGTTCTGGGGAGTGAAAGAAGAAAAGAAATGTCGGGCTTTCAAGCTAAGTCTTCCTTTTTATTTTTTTTTCCCTTCTCTATGAATTGCCAGCTGCTGCTGTGAGAACTCATCTCTTTGACATGAGCATAAAAACACAGAGATGGAAAGTGGATCCTAAGACATATCTTGTTCCATCTTACTGCTCCTCATATCATATCCAAGCATCTCCTGGCTGTATCTCTCCTGTGATACAAAGAGAAGGCCACAAAGAGGGTTTGTGTGAATTAAGCCCCATGACACGCAGGTTTTCTCTTAACCCTGCCAGGCTGCACAGGTGTGGACAGGCAGCATTGGGATGAGACTCCTACAACCATGGAAATGGTTTGGAAGGGACCTTAAAGACCATCTGGTTCCAATCCCCTGCGATGGGCAGGGTTGCTAACCACTAAATCAGGCACCAGATTGGTCAGGGCCCCATCCAAACTTTCCCTGAACACCTTCAGGGATGGGGCCCCTACAGCTTCTCTGAGCAGCAGTGTCAGTGCCTCACTGCCCTCTGAGTGAAGAATTTCCCCCTGACATCTGTGGTGTTCTCAGCCTTTTCTGGGACTGGAAATTTAGAAAGTGTGTTTGAACAGCCCTGGGAGGTGTCTGCCCCCTGGAGAGAAGCTCTGTAAAGGCTGCGAAAACTGAGTGGCAGATGTGTTTCAATGTAAATAAATGAAAACAAATATGTTTATGGAAAAATAATGAAATCCGCGTGGACTCGATGCTGAGCTTGTATCTGTGAGCTGTTGCTCGGGGAAGAAACTGGTCTCAGAGCATGGAGTGCAGAGGCCAAGCTGATAAGTCAGCAAAATATTGGCTATGGTAAGGAATGTTATCGGGGATGAGATAGGGTGTCAGCAGCATTTTGTTGATGTCTGAAAGCTCACTGCAACTCGCTTTCCATGGTACATGTATTTGTGGTCCCTGCTTCTGAAGGGGATAATGCAGATAGATAAGAGTAAAAAAATCATAGAATATCCTGAATTGGAAGGGACTCATGAGGATTTCAACCCAACTCCCTGCTCCACACTGCACCACCCAAACTCGATGTCTTAGAGCAGTGTCCAGATGCTTCATGAACTCTGGCAAGTTCCTTGCCACGTCCTCTTCTCTGGGTGGACTGTTCCAGCACCCAACCTTCCTCTCAACAAGGAACCTGTCCCTAACCCCCAGCTGCCCCTCCTCTGATACAGCTCCATGCTGTCCCCTCGGGCCCTATTGCTGTCCCCAGAGAGCAGAGCTCAGCGCTGCCCTTCGCTCCCTGTGAGGAGCTGCAGCTGCCATGAGTCTTCCCCTCAGCTCCTCTGCTCTGGGCTGAGCAAACTCAGAGGCCTCCATGCTCCTCACATACCTTGTCCTCCAGACCCTTCTCTATCTTTGCAGACTTTCTTTCAGATGCTCCATTTGGTAGAGGAGAAAGCCAAGGGATGTGGAGTCCCTTGGTTGTATAAGATCATGAAGGTGAAGAACAAGATGAGTGCAGACCTGCTGCTCAGCAAACCTGCAATAGTAGAAGCAGGGGAAACCTGAGGGAGCTGTCTTAACACAGATAACAGAGAATTTTTCTTCACACATGAGGCAGCGATTAAACTGATTCATGGACAAAGAACCCATAAAGAGGTATTAAAAGCAATTGGTACAGCTTTTCTCGCTCATATCTTTCACACAACAGTTGTGGATGCTGGAAGAGCACTAGGGGCGGATGCACAATGTCCAGGTTTACATGGGCTCCCTGCAGAGTACTTCCTGCTGCTGCTGCTGTCAGAAGAAGGGCCTAGGGCTTGATGGACCATTGGCCCAACTCCACAGGATGCGCTTTATGCCCCTTTGCCTTCACAGGCAAATTATTAACAGGCCACAGGAGTGGGTCAGCTGTAAGGCAAAAAGAGGACATTGGTGGATGCTGACTCCCTTAGGTTGAGCTCTGTAATGTTACTCTTTCAGTTAATGTGCCTCAGGGAATAGAGGTATCTCCCTAATCTTGTTGTGGCAACTGGTCCACCTGCAAAGTCACGAGAGTGCTGCAATCCACGAGTGCCTTCCAATGGATGCAGAGGGCTGTTGGATGGGAGCCCCTGTCACTCACGCTCAGATTAGGGATATTTACTTTATGGCTGTTATTACTGCTCCGCAGGATAAAGAGTGTGATTTAGGAGACTATGGCAGCTGGCCTGGTCTGGTATGGATTTGTTTATTGCTGTCTGTGGTAATCCCCTTCCAGAAGCAATGTGTTGAATGGATGCTGCTGATGAGCTGTAGACAGACTGGCTGTGGGTGTCTAGAGAGCATCATGAGCAGCTGATCAAAATCCAGGGGCATGTGAGGAAGAACGGACTTGGATATATTCATCAAGAACTTTTTTCCCCCTGAAACATTTTGGCTTTGTAAAGTTAAGCATGAAAAGCTTTCCAAGCAAGGAAAGAGCCCTGTGAGCCCATTCTGGACAGCTGGCTGCTTGACTGATGCTGCATGTTAGGCTGGGAGCTGGGAAAGCAAGAGGAGTTTGGACCAGGTCAGGATAATGGATTGTTTAAATACCTTTAAAAGTGAATGGGAGCAACTGCAAAACTCCAAATGGTAAAAATAAATAACAAATAAACAGGCAAATAAATAAAGCATTGCCAGGCCAAAAGAATCCACGATGGCAACAGGTTTTAGAGGCATAACCCGCTAAGGAAGCATCAGCCAGATGCTGCTCAGTGAGAAGTAAGTGTGCTGAGGCGAGCAGTAATAAACTACAGCCCTTGGTGGGAGAGCTGCCATCCAGCACACTGCCATCACCATCTGCTGCATTTAGGTGAACTCAGACTGCCTGCAGAAGAGCAAAGGGATGCAGAGTGCTGGTCAGAATAGTGCACTGTGTTCACCACATCACCAAAACAGGCACTGTGGGGATGGAAATAGAGCACATATTGTCTTATAGTTGTGTTGTGTTGGTCCTTGTCAAAAACAGACTCCTGAACTGTCTGGATTTGAAGCGGATCTCAAAGGGCCATACCAGAAATTAGTTTTGTATGCTGTGTGTGTGCAACTGAAATGATTGCTTTGAAGGAAAAAAAGGAGTGATACCAAAAGGGCTGTTTCCTGAAAATCCATCAAAGGCTGCTGTCAGCCGTGGTTCACAGCAGAGCTCTTTGTCCGACTTCTCCAGCATGAGCAGCATTTTTCTGCTGGAAGGGACTTTGTGGCCACCAAGTCCAGCCCCCAGCATGCCACCAGCACCCAGGGCAGGCTGTCTGGAGAGCCTTCGCTCACTCACAATGTCTTGATTTAGGTAAAGCACACAGCTTTTAGGGATAGCTAGCCTCAATTTTAAAAAGGGCTTGGTGTAATAGAAAATCCATCACAGCTGCAGAAAAGTGTTCATCACCATCCCTGTTAAAAATCTGTACCTTATGTCAGCTCTTCATCTGCTCTGCTTTCACTTACTGGGGTTTCTTGTGGTATTTTTCTGCCGAACAGCAGAGCTGTCTGATCAGAAATTACCTACTCACAGAGGCACTTACAGAATGTGAAGAAATTGCATCTTAAATTTATCTCACAAGAGAAGTTGTTCTTTCTACCTTCTTCCCATGTGAATGATTTTCTGCGGCGTGATGCATGGACCTGTTTTTTTTTTATTCTGAATTTCTCTATATCTGGGAAGCAAACCTCTCCCTTCTCCCAGCAAAGTTTGTTTCTCCTCTTCATCCACTATCATATTCACAGTTTTTGCAACAGTCCTCTTTCTGTCTCATGGAGGCTGCAGAGGGCAGCTTGTTTGGCAGGGGGAATGACCATGGACCTCACTGAGATCATATCTTTCATGTTGCAATCTTGCATGCTGCTGTTGCTTGACAGCTCGTTGTCTTCCAGTCCCTTGACACTTATTTGTGTGGGCCCTGAATATCAGGGTACAAATGCTCCCAGAACTGACCATGGGCATGATTGAGACCTCAAGGTGGGACACCAGAAGCCATCCCCCATGAGTGCTGGAGGTCTATTGAGGAAATGCCCTGGGGCAATTGGTGGAATTACTATGAGTGGATGATCACAGCCTTGGTCCATGAAAGAGGAGAAGTAATATTAATCAGCACTTCTACATTTCTCTCTCTTGCTTTCCAGAGTGACTACTCAAGTGACACTGAAAGTGAAGACAATTTCCTAATGATGCCACCAAGAGATCATCTCGGCCTCACTGTGTTCTCCATGCTCTGCTGCTTCTGGCCATTGGGAATTGCTGCCTTTTACCTGTCTCATGAGGTAATGCTAAAACATATCCTGCTGATCTACAGCTTTGTATCCACAAAGTAGCCATCATCTCACACTAGCAAGGAATGGTCACCAAGAGCCACCTGTGGGCAGAACACTATTTCAGGATGGTGGGAGGTGGCTAAACAGAGTATTGTGTGTGGGACACTTCTCCGCCTTCATAAATCTCTGTGATGGTTGTGGTTGTCTTGTGAGGCATTCTAGTGAGCAAGTAGTCTATAAAATATTTTAGATTTAACTGACAATAGTCAGATTCCACAACATCCAGCTTAGGATATTCTCTGGGTATGACTTGTGAGTGGAGAGCACCCTTGCTATATCAAACATTCAGATTTCCCATTGCAAAAACTCATTTATTAGTTGCCAAACTGATAATCTTGAAAAGAAAACCAACAGCAGAAAATTCATTTCTGTTCCATGGAAATGGATTTTCTTCCCAGGAAAATTTCCTTTCGACATGAAAAATTGCTGGACCTGTTCTTCTTGTCCGATTTTGACACAGAAGTACTTCTTTTTAATCAGAAAAGCAACGATGTTTCAGTTTGTTTCCTCCGTGAGACAGTCTTGCAGATTTCCAGCCTGTGTCTAACAACCACCTAATGCCCCATCATTTATTTCAACAAGTATGTCTTCAGTAGTGCCTGCAGAGTAATTATTGAGTTTCCCAGCATGGCTGATAATGTAACATGACAGAAGAGTTACACTGGAAGTCTGTTCTTTGACTACAAGGAAACATTCAGTTATATTTCTATCTGCTGATGGTAGAAGTGCCTATTGGAAGCTGTACTCAGTACTCCAGGGCACCAAAACTATTCATCCTCTTGCCTGCCTTTCTAATCTGCCTCCTCTAAACACCTACCGGCACTTGCTGTTTGTCAAGCCAGAGCAGGCACTTCAGGTCTGAAGAATCCTACTTTTTGATATCAAGTAAAGAGATCCAGCACTACTCCTATTTTAATTTAAATAAAGTGTCTGTCATTGAACTTTGTAGCCTCTGAGATGATTAAAATTTGTCCAGTGAAAATTAACAGGTTTCCTTGGCTGAGTGCTATTGATTTCTCAAGTTTCGGTCAAAGGATTTACCTGATAACGATGACATCACAAAGTAAAGCACATGGAGAGAGATGCATATACTTTGGTACTCTGCTGTTTGGTCATTCAGGCAAAGCTATTTATGAGCAGTTTCAATGGCCACGACTCCTCACATACATGGAACAGGCAGGATTTTTCAACAGAAGGGTTCCAAGTCGGAGATCACTGGCACAATATTTGCTCTGTGTTGGGAAAAACAGTGCATTCAGTAATTTCTTTCCTTCGTGAGGCCTGGGGATTGCTATCCAAGCAATGAAAGCAGAGTGCATACCAATAAATGCAAAACAAACAATGTAATAAAGTACTAAAAAGCAGTATGGCTGAGAAGCATTCATAATAGCTATGAGCTGATCCCAGGGGCCAGCACAAACCTGCTGCCTCAATAGGAGCATACACAGTTGGAAAGGGTTGCATGAAGACAGGGAATAAGATGCTCTTGGAAGAGGACTGCTCACCTTTATGGTATGTGCTTCTTACCGGCATGGTGTCAAGACCAGTGGCTTGCCGATTGATCCCTGGGGTTTCTGATGTCAGTGACCATGGTACAGCAAAGTGATAATGAAATTTGATGGGTTTAATGATGGATTAGGACAGTCCTTTTCATTTAATTTCCTCCTTTAAAAAACAAGGTGAGGAATGAGGTAGCATTCAGAATGATCTTTTATATGTGAGATAGTAAAACATTATGTCCTGTTAGTGTCTGACTTCTATTTATAGAGATCTTTTAGCTAAAAGTCCTGAATAACATTTGAGCTCCCTTGTTAATACAAAAGGGTACGCTAACATTCCCCATCTGCTGTCAAAAGCCAGAACTGTAACTAATGATCAAAATTTGATGCTTGCATCCCAATCCTTTTTGAAGCTGCTTGAGCTCTTGACTATTTCACACCTACAAAAGTCTCCTGGGTAGTTCTACAAAAATACCCATTCTGCAACAAAAAGCTGCAACTGGTAGGAATGTCAGAGGTCCTGGCTGGATTCTTTGTGCCAGGACTCAGCACCCATGGGAAACTTTTTTAAAAAAACAGGGCAATACATCTGCAGATCTAGGCCTGATTTGCTGGAGATACGTTTGTGCTGCAAGTGAGTAGAGCATTGCCTGGTGATTTTCCTATCCCAAGCAGAGCTGAGAGTCATTGCTTTACATCTTCTATCGGTTAAAGAGAGAGCCCAAGGCCACCGCTGTGCTATGTGCTTGCTCATTTATTTGCTTCTGTTTTGGGTACTGCTTTCCTTCCAAGAGTTTACACCCACAGCTTGGGGCTGCCAAGCCCTGCTCTCGCCTTCAGCTCCCAATCAGTCACTGTCAGCACAACCTGTGCTTCATCACACAAGCTCCATCGGTCCCAGCAATGCCTCAGAGCAGATATTTCTGCTGGGTGAGACCAGCACTGGGAGGAATGGTGAGATCAGGATGAGGGTCCCATTGCTTCTCGGCACAGGGTGTCCTCCATAGGATCTTTTTTGTCCAAATCCTCTTTTACTCCATGGGTTTATTTTTAGGAAAGAGGGCAACAGCTTGGCACATGTCTCTTTCCCTTCTTTAGAAAGAAGTACATGATCAGAGAGCTAAGCCTTTGCTGGTGTGAAAGAGCTTTGCTTTTGTACCTGTTCTCCCATGGGATGTGATGGGATGTGGTGAGACTTCCCCTTAGCCCTGGGAAGTCCCCGCCAAAGCATCCTGGAGATGCCAGCTGGGCCAGAGCAGTAACAGCAGTGGTACAACACCTCCTCTATACAGCTTCCATGTAACCTCCTTGGATTCATCTCTGACTGACAGGCAGGTTTTTCTAACCTGTGGACTGCATAACATCTTTGTCAGCTCTAATCCTTCCCACTGAGCCTCACAGTGTCTGCCAGTGTAAACCTCCATGGGTTGCTCATTCCCTGCTTCTGCTGCCAGCAGCAGGAACCAGGTATCTACTGGCCTTTCTCAGAGAAATGCCAAGACAGCTTTATAGGGATTTTCAGAAGGCATAGACACACGCCTGAAAAGTATCCCACCAGATACTTTTCTGCATGCTTAGGTGCTTAAAGAACCTCCAAATCCCATCCCTGCTCTTCTCTTTGGCAGCACGTGCAGTCTGCCGGGCAGCAACCTCCGATCCAAGCACACGAGAGCAATCACTTCCCGTCTGCTTTGGTTAATCTGTGTAGCAATTAATTCTCTCACACGGGGATTGAGGAATGCGTGGCACTGTAATTATTCCCCAAACGAGCAACGCAACCCCAAACATCATCACTTGGAATACCTTCGAAGAAAAGTAGGGACTGTGCGCTGGGTGAAAGGATTTTCTCTTGTATTCGTGTGGACACGAGGCGAATGGGATAAGGCAAAAGAGCAGCTTATCTCTCTTCAAGATAAGTTCTGAAGCTTTTGGTTACTTTCTATCCAATTTCCAGAGACGGAGGCTTTGAATGAAATGTATTTTTAAAATACAGTGGTCACCAGTTAAAAAAGAGCAATAATGCCCATGTCCCCAGAGGGAGTAAGAAGACAATATAAACTTAAACTTTAACAGAGACCAGAGATCAGATGCTCAGCATGCATGAATGTATTTCACTTTCTTTGCTTCTCTGCATCAAATATTAATATCCAGCCACTACTAAAAGGACAGGGAAGTAACACCCAGACATTATATGCTGATTATTCATTAGAAATCCAGCTCATAGACTCCATCTCCTCTTGAAAAATCATGAGATAACTCAATGGTACAGCAGATCACACCACCAAACATGCCGGTGGTGCTGGTGAGACCCATGTGTGCTTTTTCACAGAATCATAGAATCATAGGGGTTGGAAGGGACCTCCAGAGATCATCGAGTCCTCTCTTCTCCACATTTCTCTATTCAGAAAACAGAATATGCTTACATGTCTTCAGTTCCAGGTGTGTACAGCTCTCATACCCTCATGTCACAGAGGGTTGGAGCATCTCCTTGGAACAAGCCATAAGCTTTGGGACTTCCTCTCAGTACTTATCTGAAGAAACAGATAATGTTTTCTTTAGCCACATTCATCGGTGGGCTGGAATTAGATTACCTTAAAGGTCCCTTCCAACTCAAACCATTCTATGATTCTATAACACAAACACCTAGAGAGGACCGGTGACTCAGATTTAAGACCTGAAGATTGGTAGGGTTTGAGACCATTGAAAAAAAGGTTTTATATGAGGAAATGTAGGGTAAATATTCTTTGGAAATATTCATACATCTCTGCTTGCAAACTGTCTCTCTGTATAAGTGCATATGTATGCACTTCTGTTAAGTAAAACACAGTGTTTGCAAGGATAAGCACTTCAAGATCATGAAATGACACCATAATTTTAGCTGCCACAAGACAGCCACTTTGTACTTGCATATGGCTCTACAGATATATTTATCTGGTTGTTTGACATGCATTTACAATCAAGCCTAATCCCGAGGAGTGGGTCTGTGCTAGTGTTCATTCTAGCTGGTGGCTTTCACTCCTTGTCCCACCTCTCAGTTTGTAAGGTGCTCTGTTGCACCAGGCCCCACTCTGGTGCTGGGAAGACATGTACACTTTAGGCAGGAACAGAGACCCTGCTACCTATGTGCACAGTATTTCTATACCAGCCACTATTTTCCTCAAGTGACAGGTACCAGGCATTTTTCCACTAAAATCCACTGTGCTCTGTCCACAGAGGTCTTGATGTGTTCTTATGGATGCTTGGTACCTCAACCAAAACTCTGTGGTACCCTGGAGCACCTGGAAAACTTTTGTGTTTGTGGTTATCACACATCCAAGAAAGCCAAAATCTTCAGGAAAGTTCTTTGCTGAAGAAGCTGTTCGGGTGTATCTACCAGAATGTCCTACCACACATCGAAGATGCAAGGAGACAGGATGCAGACTCTGGAAACCACCTGGGACAGGAGCTGGCTCTGCAAAGGCAGGTGGACAGCAAGGAAATGTCATCACATGTGCTCATGTCCCTTCAGTCTTAGCCATGGGGCTGAGTCAGTCCCATA
Source organism: Pavo muticus (assembly GCA_016647715.1). Lineage (NCBI taxonomy): Eukaryota > Metazoa > Chordata > Aves > Galliformes > Phasianidae > Pavo > Pavo muticus. Next base: position 966,857 of record JACDJE010000125.1, on the reverse strand, counting down.
GTAGCTGGGCTCAGGCTCTCTCTATGTAAGTGTTTCATTGTCACGCTGTTTATCAGAAATGAATATGAGGGTCCCTCAGCCTTTTCAAGAAGGAAGGAAGGACATTACCAAAAGGGAAGTATGTGCTGGATGGGGAAACTAGGGGCTGCCAGTAGGCAGCTCTGCCCCAAATAATCATAGGTACTCTGACATGGGGTTGTTAACTACCAGCTCCTCCAGTTCCCCGCTTTCTGGGCTAGAGATGGCTCTCCGCCAGCAAGAAGAGCAAGGGTCAACTTTGCTTGTGCTGACTTTTCCCTTCAGGGTAGATGTGTCCTGAGAAGAGAGATGTTTGTGCACACAAAGAATGGCCATTAGTGTAGCATGTCAGCACTGTTGATTTCATTGTGCTGCAGGTGAAGTCTTGGGCTAGGGAACTTTATAAATGTCTTGTGTAATTTCCTCTTCATTCTTCTTTGTCCGTTTGATCTTGTGGTCATATTTCCAAGTCACGAACTGCAACGACAAAAAGAGATTAGATTAATGAGTGGCCTGATTGCTTCAGCCCTTAAGCTAATTTTAAATAATTGGAAAGGTAGCTCACATGTAACATTCCCAGCAGAGTTTAATTCATTATGCAAGTGTTTAATTACAATAAAGTTTTGGGACTGAAGAGAGACCAATCTGAAATGCTTGAGAAGATTAGGGGTGTCTTTTATTAATGAGAACATCCTGCACAATGGCAAACTTTGAATATGAGTTGTTCACTGTCAGATGTTTATGTCTAACACATTATGCTGAGACAGCAGGAGCCAAGAGACCTATCAGTAGTCATGCTCCAAGGGTATAAAACACTGCTCCCACCTGGCATCCTCTTTTTGTCCTGCTGTTACTTCTTGTTGCTCATGTATTGGATCATTATTTCACAGGCTTACGAGACAGTGAAGATTGTTTCAGTGCAGAATAATGCACCTTCAACAAGTTACTTGTGCTCCTGCCACTAAGCTCAGTGTGCCTGTGCTACTCACAGAGTCACTCAGAGGCCCATTTGAAGAGTAGAGTGATACACAACCACTGATTAGGGTGTTCACGCACCCTGACACGTAAGCAAATCTCATGAAGAACACTTGGCAGTGTTCTTATTTTACTTTTACTTCTTTTTTTTTTGTCTTAGGCAGTGAGGATGTTTTTTGTTAGCATGGGGATGAAATTAGCATTACCACAGGAAGTTTTCATTAGCAAACTACATGCATCCCAGTGAAATACTTTATTTTTCACACCTATAAAGGTAGAGCATCTAGAGAGAATTATATTCTGGGAGAGGACACAGAGGGAGACAGTGTCCAAGGACAAGCACAGGGCACATTATTTTGCATGTCTCCAGGAGAGCAGGAAGATGCCCATGCTAACATGGAATGGCAGTCAGCCATTATCATCTGGAAGACAAAGTACATAGTAGTTCCCCCTGCTCAAAGAGGCTTGAGAAAAGACGAAGCCCACTGCAAATCTGGGAATGGTGCAGTCTTCCCCTTTTACTCCATCCCACTGTCTGCCTCGGTTGTCATTCTTCATTGAAGAAGCTTTACATGCTTCTTCAATGGCTGTAGCAGAAGCCCAGTGATGTGACGATGTCCCTTGAATTCTCCAGTGGCAAGAAGAACAGAATGTATTTCTAGAGCAGGCCTTCGGGTGCAGTTTATATAACAGATCTTTCTTTCATCTCTCACTGAGACAGCTCACAGAAATCTTTTTTCCAAAACAAAAACAAAAGAAACAAGATATACACATTTGAAGTGTAATATATTCAGAGGTAAAATGAGTAGATGTTTTCAGTGGCAAAGATTTAAGGTTAACCTTTTATCAGTTTGCAGAATACTCAGGTATTCTTTTTCTTCTCAGAGATAAATATCGTGTACTAGACTCAGGGCTACATTCTAATCCTGAATGCACAGTTCTGTCTTTCAGTAGCTGCTGTGGTGAGTGCTACTGAATTACTACTTTATTTGAATGCACAACAAAGTGAAATGATCACTTCTGATTATAATCTACTTATCTTTTTTCAAATGGGCTGCAGAAGAACTCTCAGAAGGAAGACGTGAGTCTAATGATCTGGGCATCCAAGGATGCTTGCCAGACAATTGTAATTTTCATTGACTGAACTGACTTCCCGTTAGCAGAAAAGAAATGAAGTTTTTATATGGATATTTTATAAATATGTATATATTTATATATCAATTTTATATTAACATATTTAGATAAATTTAGATTAAAAAATTTTAGACTAAAATTTAGATGAAAAACTGTGTTAAGGGACCATAGCAGGTCCCCCTAGGCAGCACAGTAAAAGGTACCCAGAGAAGCTGTGGACGCTCCATCCCTGGAGACATTCAGTGCCAGGTCAGATGGAGCCCTGGACAGCCTGAGCTGGTGGGTGGCAATCGTGCCCAGGGCAGGGGAGTGGAACTAGATGATCTTTGAAGTCCCTTCCAACCCAAACCATTGCATGATTCTGTGATTCTATGAAGAGAGAGGCTTCTGATGTTAGTGGCAGTGCTCAGAAGGACCTCTGTAAGGTTAAGTTCTGTGCCACTGCAATGTAAAAGAGAGTCAAGTAGAGCAATAAGAAATAAATTCATCCTGTTAAAGTAAAAGGGGAGGTTGCTCTTGGTTCCAGGACAAAACATTGAGCTAAGCAGAAGCAGCTTCTGTGAGGCAGCCACTAGAAACATGGGTTGCCAGAAGAATATAGATAGACTGGTGCTTTTCTGCATTAATTGTTCTCACATAGATCTGCAAGAGCTTTGGTGCTACCTCTTACCAGTCTCTTTGGTACCTGCTTCCAGCACTTGTTTCGCTTGTGCCTGCTTGTGGTTGAAATATTTCACTGGGAAGTGAAAGATTAGTTCATTATCTAACGTTATTGCATTGTTCCCAAACACCATTTCCTAATCTAAACAACAGCATTTGGTGCATTCTTTGCCTCCAGCTGTCTCCACAGAGGTAGGCAGGACATTAAAATGCACCTATCAAGACACATGATCTTAATGTACTCCTGGAAATAAAACTAATGTAGCATTTTATGTGCTCAGGAACAAAAAATAAAAAACCAAAAACTTCTTGCCTATTGTGAAAATCATTCTTCTCCTTTTCCCCATGCCAGTGTAGTATTAAAATACATTCATTATGGGAAGCGATGAGCAGTGAGTTATGAATGACATTTCCACATCTTGTCATTTCTTGTATTATTTCCCAAGAAGTGTGAAATAATCAGGGTTACTTGGGTGAATGGAAGTCCATACTCATTTACACAGGAACTTGGCTTCCTCCAATAGAGTAGGGGAGGCCACGGATGAAGTAGAGGGATCATGGCATGGAGCATGATCCATGGAGAGATGGAAGTGGCAATCTCTGCTTCACCGTGTTCCTCATCCTGCCTTCCTTAGAGTGAGTGCTTTGCTATCATGAAGTCCACAAGAAAGAACAGAATTCAAAACAGCTATTATCCAAAATTCCCGGTCCTCACCGCGTAGATGGCCAATGGAGAATAAGCAATGGGGTGATGCTATACATATGCACAGGGAAACTCCTGTAGTTCATGTTATTGCCTCTCTGAGCTACTCCCTAGCTATAAAATGCACCAGGCAGTAATAGAACTTCCTTACTTTGTTCATAAACATAGGTACTTGCAAACTGCGGTTTGGCATGCAATTCCATAGATAGATTGCTGTTATGCAGCTACCCTTAGATCTTTGTCCAAAAGGACTTAGTCCAAAATAATCAGGCTGCAGCAATCTCCCTTTCTAGTCACTAGCCACCTTCTCCCTGAAAGTAAAGGAGAATTTCTGTCAGTGCCCATCATAGCATCATGAGTTTTATCACAAGGTGTATCATGAAGGTCCTCTCTTTAAGGCTCCCATCTCTAGGACAAGGTGCAGAAATGTGATGGTAGGAACAGGAGAGGTCAATTCTTCACTTCTCAGGGCTGTTCAGGGGGTCATCCCTGGATGGGATTTGGATATTTTTTTGCTCACTCATCTGAGGGAGGGTCTCTGGAAGGAATCACTTTCCCACTCCATGGTAGTGATCAAATGTTGGTGCAGAATACCTCATCTGTGGGTCAGAGCCTGGCAACTGCTCCCAGCACTTCCCTTTGCTATAGCAAGGATGAAGTGCAAAAGCTGAAAGTAGTCCTTGTGCTGGTAATGGCAGGCAGGACATTTGAAATCCTCCTAGGTGTGATATCCCAGGAAATGGTATTTGTCCCCAGACGTGGGCCTTTGGGCAAGTTTAAATAGTAATTGTCTTAGCTTGGGATTTCTGGATTTCATTCAAGACACCGCACTCAATAATTTTGCTGAACATGTCCTCATTCCTTGACCTTGTAGCACAGATGGCATTGTTCTAGGCAGGTTTCTACCGACTACGACTAATTAAGCAATTAATTAGGAGCTTGCACTTACACAGGAGTTATTGTAAAGCAATAACTGAAGTGACCTTACGGGACTTTGCCACAGCACTGGTCCAAAGATTGTCCAAATTATCTTTGCTAAGGATTCACTGCATCTGCGTAGTCTCAATTTGAAGCACAGCTGTGACAAATAGACTGACCCTTTGCGGTCCTGGGCCTTTCCTGATGTGTCTTGAGGATGCCTCGCCTGTATCTGAAAGCTTTCTGTTGATAAAACTGCTGAAGATCATCTTGCCATGTGACATAGAGTGGCTATTCCTAAATTGTGGTGGAAAAATAATCTTGTATCCGAGGGCTTTCAGAATTTCTATGATTTTAATGAATATTTAATTCACATGGGGATTGGTTCTTATTCTTATTGTATCTCTCTTCGTTCTGCCAACACTTCAGCATTTTTCCCCTCATCAACCTTGTTTTAAGCCTTTAGATATTCTGAATCTAATTGTGTCATAGAAATGATGCTTCATGACTCTCTCCCCCATTTCTAATAACTTCTGTGTTGCATAATAACAACAAAACCATAATGCAAACTTCACATGTCTGCTGATTGGAAAACAGATCATTTTAGAAATTTCAAGTGCATGTACTCATTCTGACTGGAAGAAGAATGAGCAGCATTAGTTCCCCCTCATTTCTTTATTAACAGCAAGAAATCTCCAAGTGTTTCAGGGTGTTGGATTCAGCCTGGGGAATTAGTAATATTGCATGTCTGTATCTTGATCATAAACTGCAAGTGGAGGTTTATGTTCTCCACACAAATCTTAAAGTTATTCAGGAGAAATGTTAGAAACAGAGAAGAAGGAAATGGCATTTAAGAAAAACCCAAAGTAGGCTTCAAAAGCAACTTTCCTTTGTAGCTTGGGATGAAATCAAGAGTGTCTCAATTCAGAGCTCCTGTATTCCTGTGTGAACATCAGGCCCAAATCAGCCTTTGCTCCACACACACTAAATGGGGCATCGCTTTGGCTCTGCTTCAGAGAGAACCAAAGTCTCGGAACCAAAAAGGCCTTCATCATAGGAAGGCAGTAGCCGTATTCCAGTGTCTCTTGGTGAAGCAGCTCTCTGCTGGTGATGCACTCTAGGAGCCCTGCCCACATAACCACCAGGCACCCCAGATACCCTGCATTTGGGCAGATCACAGCACCAATGAACAAGAATAGGGAGCTGAGGACATTCCTGCAGAGTTCATTAATGCTGGAGGTTCCTTCCCTCACCAAGCAGTTTTGCTGACAGACTGAGGAGGGTCCTTGCTCCTTCTGGTGACAGGGGCAAGTCATGGTAGCAAAACTCTAATAGCAGCATTCAGTCTTGGAAGCAGCTGTAATCTCCTGGATTTATATGGTGATTCAGCCCTTAGTGCATGCATAGTGGCACAGGTTGCTGTCACATTTTTCTTATCTGTCACTGCTCAAAGCAGCAATAAGTACATTTGAAGACTGTATCTCTGCTAGATTTGGCACGGAAGTGATTTTTGGTACAGCTGTGCCTCAAGAAAGACTGAGCCAGTCTTGCCTCTTTCTTTGCAGAGAGTGGATCTACAGGGGGACTGCTGGAAGGGCACCATGACTGATGCTCTGGCCTTTGCATAGCCTCTCTCCCCCTGTGTTGCCAGCCTTGCAGTCAACTTCTGCACATGTTTGTGTTGATCTCTCTGCCTCTAGGGCTCAGTGCACCTTGAGTTGAAAATTCCTCTTCTGTGGCCCAGGATAAAAGAATGAGCCAATCTACAAAACCCATTAGGGATTAATTACAAGCAGAAGTTATACTGTTTCAATTAAAGCAGCACATTTTAGGCAGTCTTAATATCAATGCCCTTTATACCAGAAAAGATCTTCTCAAATATAAGAGAATATATAAAAGGGAGAAATCTGTCCTGCAAGAAGTACAAGTGTGCTGGTGCACTCTGTTACCATTAGCTTGAAAGATAAAATTGTTTCCTGCTGGGTACAGTTATACCACCACCAATCTATAGGTTGAACTTCTGTTCCTCTTGTGCCATCCTGGGTTTTGCTGGGGTGATGAGTACTTTTCACAGTCAAATGTGAGGTTTCTAGCTTTAGATGTTAATAATACAACTCTTTGGCACCAAGCCTATAAATTCAAGATGTTCTTAGTGAAAAAAAAGAGATCAAATGGTGGGAATCTGAACTCTCAGCATGGCAGATCATACTTGGGGCTCCAGTTGGAGATGGGGAGCTTCTGTTTTGCTTTTGAAATGGAATATGTGTGAAGAGAACACTGACTTGCTGTCTGCCATAATATAATTTGAGGGAAATAGTTGCTTCCCTTCATTTTGGGAAGTCTTTCAGACCTGAACAGCCTCACAGTGAGCAAAGTCAGTATGAAATCTGGAGCAGATACCTGTTCCCCTGCATTTGCTGTTTTGTTACAGATCTCTGTTATTATCACAAATTTTTTTCCGCTTTGTAACAGGTCCCTTGCTGATTTGAGGCTGTAATGTTTTTGTGACCACAAAGGAAACAGCATGTTTGAAAATGACTTGATAAGGCCAAAATAATTTACCTCCTACCAAGTGTGACATATTTCGGCAATTGCTAATTAAGCTGAGAGATTGCTGTCGTACCTCAGCGCAAAGGAAAATCACAACCTCTGTGAGATCTCTTTGGCAGAACGTGTATCATTTGCTGTCTCCAGTGTGAGCACAGGGTAGTGACAGTATTATCAGCACAAAATCAGCCTTCCAGTATGTTCAGCTTCTCTTAACGTACCAGCCCCTACCTCACCAACCTGGCGCTTCATCATCTGTAACTGCATCTGTTAGCAAAGCAAATAAGGTCGTTGTTCCTAGCAATTACTACATTGAGGGTCAAGGGCAAAATGTGGAAATGCCACCATTTGTGAACCTCAGCAGATGTGCTAGCTGCTTATCCTGTGGGGTTTCCAGTCTAGGGAGATTGTTTGTAATTGTCAGGAGAATGCGTGCTTTCTCTGTTCCTACAAGGATGTGACTCTGTACCACTGCATGGGTTGCTGGGAAAAACTGCTTTTGCACTGCAGGACTGCTTGATTAGCCAGTAAAGAACCAGGAAACTGAAGGCAGTGGTGCTACTATGAATGGTGACGACCAAACACTGTTAGCTGTTGCTTTTGCTCAATGGAGATGGAAAGGTCTAGTTCAGGTCTTTCTAGGGTAACAAGTTTGGGGATGCCATTTTAAGGTGTCTGGGGAATTATACCAATCTCAGTTCTGATAATAACCCCGTGCTCACACTGGAGACAGCAAATGATACACGTTCTGCCAAAGAGATCTCACAGAGGTTGTGATTTTCCTTTGCGCTGAGGTACGACAGCAATCTCTCAGCTTAATTAGCAATTGCCGAAATATGTCACACAAATCAATGCCATAAGCGTAGGTAAATCTCACGGTAAAACTACAATTGGCGATATTAAACTGTTTTTTCACACATTTCCAGCCACCTCATGAAAACCATTTCTCAGTGATCTTCTTTGCTCAGGGGTATCAAGGAGCAACAAGATTGGAGCTACAGTACAAGGCAAGGGGAGCAGGCAGCCAAGGGTGACAGTAGGGCAGTGTCTTCCTCATATAAGCAGGAGTCCCACAGGAGCCGATTGCTGAGCCCTTTCATAGAATCAAAATATCCTGAGTGGGAATGGACTCATAAGGATCACAAGTCCAACTCCTTGTTCCACACAGAACCACGCAAAAATCAGACCATTGCATCACTTAAAAGCCCTAACAGCAGGCACCTGTGTGTCCACCCTTGAATTGGCTGGAGAACTGGTATTTGGAGCATGAGGTCTCCTGGAGACTTAGATCATTGTCCCCTGAGATCTTGGGAAGGCATTCTTGTGTCTGGGCATCTACAAGATGACATGTGCCTTGAGACCTGAAACCTCCTTGGCCATAAATAGTTCAGAACAGATATTCAGCAGCAGGAGCAAATGGTCATCCACTCCTCGAAAATAAGTTGCCTGCTTGCTATATTGCCATTTTGCCAAGTCCTCATACTTTATCTTGGCTACAGAGGTGGATTAAAATGACATCCTGCAGAGTTTGGTGTCTAGGGTCTGTATTTTACCTTCAGCCCAGGCTTGTGAACATCTGAAAACAAGCTGTCCTTTTAGCTTGAGCAGGAGAGTTTGGGTTATAAATCCTGGAGGAGGTGGGGGCAGGCAGCAACTCTCTGACCACTGGAAGGTTCCAATGGTGTTCTTGATCTGGGAAGCTCTTTCCTCACTGTAAGCATTTTAGCCATTCTAGAATGGCCAAGTCAACTAAAGCAACCTGTGCCTACATTGGGAGGCTTCATTCCCCTCTTTCCTCATGCAAAGTCTCAAGGGTCACTGAGCTGTCAGGAGCAAAGAGATAGGCTTTCAAGAGGCAGTGAACTACCACCTGTACTGTCAGAGCAAGCATTACAGATGAAATTGCAGCTCATAACTTCTTACCCTTCTGGTAACCAGACACTGCTTCAGCCAGCATCAGAGTATGTGTGAAGCAGAAGAGAGGCAGTGTTCCTGCTTTCTTTCACTCTGGCTCCTGTTCAGCAGCAAAGACTTGGAGCAAGGCTGGGGATAGGAGACACTACAAGGGAGAACACTGAGCTGGGATGAAGGGTTCCTGTGCCCCACAGCAAGGCGGAATGGAGAGGCCCTGTCTGTGTAAGGCTCATGAATGATGTGGTGTCTCTGAACTGGCTCAGGACCCTTGGTGGGGTGAGTATCACCTATGTGAAATTTTATGTCATTGAAAGTTTCACTGTGCTGTTGTAGTGGAAATGTTAAGTCCCGGCTTGAACCAGTGACTGAGCACCTGGTAGGAAGGCAGGCCAACCCAGGGGAGCTCAGGTGCATGCAGTCCTGGATCCTGGCTCTACCCCTTCCCAGACCTCGTTTAAGAGTTGACAGTGGAGGCAAAGGTATCTTGCTGGAGGTCCCTGTATACCTGTGGCCTTCTGAAGGTAAGCAGCTTTTTTTTCCCTTTATTTCTGTGCCCATGGCTGTTGCATTTGAGCAAATCCTTACTGGCTGCAGCCTGGGACCTTGCTGTTTTGCTGTCATTGCTGTGCTTTCCATCGCATTACAGCTGTAAAGTCCACTGAGGAAAATCCTGACTTCTCACCTTGAAGTCAGGTCATCTACAAAAAGCAGTGTTCTGAGAGGCAGAAGCAGCAATGCCAAGACGATTTCACCAGGGTATTTTAGCCAGCCCAGCAGGACTAGATGTTCAGCTAAGCAGCCAGAACAGAAAAAGCTGCTAAAGACTGCAGTTAAATATTTCAGTTGCTGTTTTGATGTACATATGGCTGAGACATTGCTGATTTGCTTGTGATGCCTGAAATTCTATTACTTCCTCAAAGGCTGAATTGTTCTTCTTTATGTATACAAGAGAAAGCCTCTTACTTTTCTCTAGTGAATTGATTTAGGAGAGAGTGGAAACGTATTTTGGAAAAAAGCAAGTTAAAGACTTTTTGTTAATGGTAAGTGGCTGGGCATAATTCAATTTATTGCTAATTCCAAAGAAAAGAAACAGATCCATGATGTCATGTCTTTTTAGATCCATTCAAACATTTCATCTCCTCTCTTTTTCTGATTGAAATGACTCATAAAATCATAGACATTAGGCATGCCAAAGACCCTTAAGTTCATCTTGCCCATTTGTCTGCCACCACTGGGTTGTTATTTAGAATGGTAAACAAGAAAACCATGTTAGAGACAGACACAATGTTCTCTCAAAGAATAGGAAGGGGTAAGAAATTCTTCAGTCATTTGTGTATATCACCCCAGGTCTGAGAGGAGGGACCATGAGGTTATTGTGAGCTTCCATGAGGCCTCAAATGAGGCTGAAGCAGATCTCGCCTTTTCAGGCTGAAAGAGTTTTTCCAAAGATTAAAAATTGAGTAGAATTGGGAACAAGCTCTTTTTCCTATGTCTTCTGCTGATGTTACTTCCCACAGCTGCTTTGTCATGTGTCTCTTTGGGTGACTTCATTTAGATTTAATGGTTTAATTTTCAGATCTACTGGCTTCTGTGATCCCCTGGTGGAATTCACTGGGAACAATAACTTGTCCTAGAGCATCCCTCAATGGCCAAGTGTTTGTCATGGTACTTTTGTACAGAACCCAGATCCACCTCAGGCAAGGCTGAGGAATGCCTGACACATCCCTGCCCTTGACTGAATCTCTGTAGGGCGGGTGGCATCCTTCAGGGCTATAGAGAGCTGTGATGTATCAGCTCTGTTCTTGGGCTCCTGAACATAGCACAGGGAGCCACCGGCAACCTCAGAATGCCCTCTGCAACCTTGGGAGCAAAAGGCCAAGCAATCAGTCTGTAGCCAGTGTTATCTGAGCTCACTGAAGGCTCTCGCAGCTTGGCAGTGGCCTGGCACCCCCTTGGGCTATGCTAACTTCTCCAATGAGCTCTCTGTCACAGGCATTTCCATGATAGCTCTCTGCCTGCATGGAAGGATCATTAGCACACAGCCTGCCTGCCTCGGGACAATGCTATCCATCTACCTAGCAGCAAATGATAACCAAATCAACACCCGGTCGGACTCCATTAACTTGGCCCTCAGGAGGCAAATGCCTCTTAACAGGAAATTAGGTGCCACTGATCATTTCACCAGTGAGCTTTCCTCTGGTGAAGCTTCCTCCTAATGGCATCTTTCGCAGTGAGTGAATGTGCTTCCCCAGAGGCAAGCGTGAAACAGATCTGTCTGTGGGCAGGTTCCCTGCAGTTGCTGTTAGAGGCACAAGCATCCCCAACATCAGAAAATGCCACCTACATCCCGGATGGCAAGCATTCTCTTTGCCTCCTCTACATTTTCTTTCAGGTCCCTGGTGAGGAAAATGGGAAGGAAATTGACTGAAGGCTGATTTAGGGCCCCCCCTAGAACTCAAGGCTGTGTTATGGTGCCCTACAAGCCAAGGGTAGCACTTGTCTTGACCGTTCCAGGATTCATCTCCTTGTAATGACACCATGTCTTCTGGTGTTGGGAAGGTCTGTGCCCTCTCTGGCCTCTTCCTCTATCTGTGCCTCATCCTCAGAAAATCCCTTACAGTCAATTCCTCTCAATTCTGTGACTGAAAAGAATTTTCCAGCCAAGTAACTGGGTAGATATTACATTTGAGGTTGCTCAGCTCTTGGATCCCATGTACCTCCAGCAGGAGGAACTCTGGGGGATAACTGAGCAGCGGCTTTGCTTACACAGCCCCTGTGCATTAGTTTTCATGCCAGTGACAAAAGGAGCTCCTGGCACCTTAGCAAGCAGAGCTGAGCTGGGGGAGCAACCCAAGTGAGGGAAAAGTCCTTTCTGTTATCTCTGCTAGCATAGACAATAATGGGCCCCCCTTGGCTTTGACAGTGCTGATGATGCTGATGTTGGTTCACCATGAGGGACCATTACATGGCTTTATATTTGTGATTTACATAGATTGCATTGTAGAGGTTTACAGTCTAATATATGCATTTGCTGCTCCGCTGGGAGCAGTAAAGAAGAAAATCATCTAATAAAGAGCCTTCTGGTCCTGACATAAAATTCAGTATAATACATATTATTATCTCTGCCTGTGCCAGCCCTCCCTTCTTGCTGTTGCCTGCATTTTCAGAGTGTGGCAGTGTTGCCAGCTCCTCAGTGCCAGCTAAGACTCCTTGCTGCCTTAGAGCAGAGAGAGTCTGGAGAAGAGGTGTCCTGGGAAAAATGCAGGGATGGTCTCCAAGTGTGTGGAAAGGCAGGTGCAAACAAGTAGGGAGTAAGCTTATTCTTCATGTCTGCTTCAGGGTAGTCAAAGAAACTCAGCCCTAGATTGCAGTGTAGTGGGTCTGCGTTAGACTTTAGGAAAAGATTTCTAGAAGAAAAAGGGAGGCAGATGCTCTATTGTGTTGCCTTGGCAGGGAGGGAGAACAGTAGAGATGAACAGTCAGGAATGGTTTTGCAATGTTTCTAGGCAGAGCTTGGGATTTCTAAAAGATTATCATTGGTTTTGCTACAATCCTCTCTTGATGCCAGTTTGATACACACTGGAACTGATCTATTATCACGCCTCTGTGCTGGGCTCTGTAATTTCAGCATGGCTCAGGGAAAAAAAAGCATACCAATGTGTCATTTCACACAGTAGCAATCTATCTCAGTCTCAAATCAGTTTACTGGCTACTCGATAACTGGTGTGTTTGCAGCCTTTTTCTGAACTAGACCATTTACAAATCTTAGTCTGCTACTGCTCACTCTCCTGTTGGAGTTGCCACTCAACTTAGCAAGCATAATGGCAGCACTCTTTTGAGCCCTGGAGGCAGGTGAATGGGACTGAAAACTGCATCATTTCTTCAAGGACCAGGGTAGAATTTGCAGTAAAAACTTGGTTCCTACCTCCTCCCACCAGTAGACTCTTCATCAGCTTGAGCAAAAGAATAGTTTTCTCTCCTGAGAAGTCTTTCAAGGCTTCAAAATTTCACTTGCAGTAGGAATTTAGTTCTGAACATGCAGTGCTTTTCATAAATAGGTGGGCCTGATAAATAAAAAAAAAAAAAAAAAAAACCAACTCGTAGACCTGGAGATCCAATTTTCCTTTGTGACTCTTCTCTGTTTGTCATAAATTGTGCATTTAAAAATCAGATTTTATTTTTCACTCATCATGATACAAAAACTCATGGAGTGTCTGGATTTCACCTACTTCCTTTTAACCTAAGTGCAGGGTTTTCTTCCAGCATTCTGCTTGGACAACAGTACAATTAACCACATTTGCTTTGCAGCAGCAGAGCCTGACTCCTCACAGTGTGTTGATAGCAGAGTGTTTCCTAAAGAACTACTGCCCCCTCAAAATTAGGAACATCACACAGAAAAGTAGGAGTGACTGCAATCTGATATAGAAAATCTCTCATTATAATATGAGATTACTTCTGCTTAATCTCTGTACTCTATTTCTGAGTGATGAGACAGGTCAGGCTGGCATGGCTCTTTCTAAAGTGCTCAGAGAGGTGCTCTTTGTGATGCTACACAGCCAGGCTTTGTCTGATTCCCTGGCTTTTGGGCAATGCCTTTATCTTTCCAGGATAGTCTATATTTCACTTCTTTCTTCAGCTCTGTCCTTTGGCTGGGGAAGGGAATCTTGCCAAACTGATGAGAGCTCTAGAACATTTGCAACTTACTCACTTTTGCTTGGTGTGGTATCATACAAAAACTGCATATGATGTACTATTTTGGCAACTCTCCTAGAGGGTGAGGTAACTGGTTTTGTAGGATTGCTGACTTCAAGACTGTATTTAGGGGCCAGCATTTACTTATTTGGTGCTTTGTTGTATTAACTCCCTATTTCCTAATAATAAAAGATTGTTTTTAATGAAGCAGGAGAAAAAGTGCTTGGTCACGTTCAGTAAACCCATACTGAATGACTAAGAATAGTTATTGGTTCATATCAGCAGGCTGTGTTGATATGTTTACAACCATCACAAAGGGTTTGACAGCTAGTCCAAAAGCAGAGTGCTTTAGTTGCTTTTTTAGCTCCCTGCGGAACAGAGTTCAACAAGGAAGAAAAAGTACTTTGAGAATGCCACAGGCAAAGCAAAATGAGAGAAAAAGCAGGTTTTCAGCTCAAAGCCTACATGCCTCCATGCAGAAATGCTCTCCTGCCTTGTGTTCTCATCTTGAGTATTGGTAGAACTCCATGCAGAAGCATCCCAGGGCTCCCTGACCATGGTGTGTCACAGTGGAGAGGCAGTCCCATGGAGACATGAGTCCTCAGATGAGACGGAGATGAGCAGTAAGCGAACTGCAGCTCCTTCAGAGCAGCACTGCAGTAGAGCATTAGAACTGAAGTATTTTCCTTTTTTTTTTTGGCTTTTTTTTTTTTTTTTCTACACTTTCCCAGAAAAAAATTATCATAGAAAGTGGTACTCCTCTATCAAATTTCATGTACAGGCAAACAATTTTAAATTTTTTTAGGAACAATTGCCAGCCAGACCCTGCTGTTTGATTCTGTAAATCTAGGCTTCTGCCTTGCAAGTTTACTGGTGAAGAAAGAGCAATGATGAATTCCCCCTTGAGGTGTGTACTCGTAGGCAGCTGGGGCTGTTTATCTACACCAGCTGACAACTATTTCCTCCAATGTAACTTAGCACTTACAACAGGAGGACTTTCTCAGTGTGCTCTGCTAACGGTCACAGCTATTTCCATCACCCTCTTTTGCAAATTCTGCATTCTGCACATCCCTCCTTTGACGTGCTTCTCCTCTTCAACGAGACCTTGCAAGAAAACAGCTGCTTTCACAACACCCCTATCTGGGACGTTACTTCAAATTACAGAAGGCAGATATGTTTATTAATATTTAAGGTCTGTCAGTGTCTATTTTAGCCAGGCTGATGTTTCTGCTGAGATCTTCACCACAAAAAGAAACAAACAAAATGAATAAAGGGATCTGAGATCTCTAAACAGCTTCTGTTCCATAGCAACCTTCCAAGCAGTGTTCTTTGAAGAGTAAGGGGTTGTTGAGAGGAAGCAGCATAATGTCCTTACCCTGCTCTTTTGCACTTACTAGAGCATTTTTTGTTTCCCATTGCTGGAGATCAAGTATAGGGAAGCCTTGCCTCTCTTGGTGTGTTTGTTTTTCATGTTATGCAAGCTTGTGGTTTCTCCTGGTTCAGAGTTGATGATGGGATAGCAGTACTGTTGGTGGAGCGAACAGTGATCTTTAGCTTTTTCAGTTCTGAAGAGGTGGCCTCCAAGAAGTGCCTTCAAGCCTGGCACTGTTAGAGGAAAGATTTCCAAGGACTCAGATAGACACATATGAAATGAGAGCACTACATTAAATTCTCACTTGGACTCTTGGGTTCCCAAAAAATCAGCCTGTGCATAATCTGGGGTCTGTTCCATAAAACCAGTGAATCCAACCTTCTGCGGGTGTCCTGCACTTGGGCCACCTCAGGTCACCAGTGCAGATGCCACGTCTCTGTGGTAAGGAAGCCTGGAGCAGTTGCTGCCTGGAAAAGGGAGGCACCCACTCCAGCAGCTGCACAGCCTGGTGAAGAGACATCAGAGGAGAGCTGGGGATTGAACCAGGTTGGCAGTGGTTGGTGCACGTACAAGGTCTGTCTGCCTGCCCAGCCTCTGTCTGCCCCAAACCCTTCGCACATTTTCTGTTCTCCCTGAAGGACTCATCTAGTTGTTTTCCTTAGCGGAGGTCATGATAGGCACCTCTCCTGTATGTGGCTGCCAATGTCATTTACACTCATAAGGAATCCTAGCTCTCTTTGAGCCATGCAGTTTGGCTCTCCACCTCCCTCCTCCTCACATAGAAGCCTGCCCTGTGGACATGGAAGGAGCATAGGAAACCCCCATATGCCCCTACAGCAAATGGAGGTAGCACCATGCACCAAAGACTGGGAAAAACTCTAGTGCAGTTTAGGCTGGCACTTTACCACGCTGGCATCCTCTCCTGGTGTTGCCTATACCTCATCACCAGCTATCCTTGCCCTGAGGAGCTGCTGCTTCCATCTGTTTATTCTTGAACAACAGCTAGAGCAAGGTGGTCCACCCTAGCACAAGGTAGGGATAAGGGACTCAAGGCTCTGCTATGCAACCCAAGATTCTGCTTTCCACCTACTCCATGCACTGCAGTCTCTGATTATTGATTCAAGGCATAGATCCTGTTGTTTGAGGTGAGACCCCTACCAAGGAGTGTTGATGTCTTTGCACTTGTCGGAGGAGGAAGAGCTGGTGCAGACACTGGGAAGTGCCTGAGATCAGGCTGCTGATGGCTTCCCTGCAGAAGTGTGTTGCTAAGTTCCCTGAACAGCCCTGGAGCATGTCATTTGCTGGGTGGGTGGAAAAAAAACTGTTTCAGAAAGTTTCAAAGGAAGCTTAACAACAGAGAGAAGAGAGCTGCAGCTCCGTGCAGATAGTCCAGGCCCATTTGCAAAACACGAATGCCACCCCCACTTGACACAGATCACCTGGCAATGGCAATAAAAGTGCAACTTCTTCCTCTAAATAAGAATTATCTTCACTCAAAACTCCATCCAATGGCTTTTGAATTTTTCCAATCTGATTTACAGTGATTTTATTTACACTGGATATTATATGTGTGTCCAAGTGTGCATAGGTTTGTATACGCTCAAAATGTCCCCTTCTGATTAATTCAAGCAAGAGTTGGATGTGCCCCAGCCTCAGGAGTTCAGTAGAGGAAGAGCTGAAGGGAGGACATTTCTAACTTTAAGTATAGACAGTCAAATTCCAATGCTGGGAACATTAGCAAAGACTTTCTAAGTATTACAGGGGCAGACCACAGGGTTTCTGGCTGCTGTTCTTGTTTTGTGGTGCCTAAGTCCCTTGTTAGTCACTGGGCAGCTCACCTGTGTGATCTTTATGCTTTTCTGTAGCGTCTTGCCTAGTTGCACATATGGCTCTCCTTGTGCGGAGGGCACAACCTGTGCCACCAGCCACTGGTGTGACATCATTAGCGTTGGCATTCCCTCTGGCTGGAGAAGGCTGTTGTAGGGCAGGATGACAATCAGAGCTGACCAAGTGCTCTGTGTTTTTCTAGATAAAAGCCTTGTCAGACCACTGCATGATGCTGGTAGGATATTTTTGGATATAGCATACAAACGACAATAAATTTCAAATTCCAGAGAAGTAACAGGACGCTGAAGAGAGCTGCTTGCCTTCTCCTGTTATTTATTATGCATGCCTAATTGCAGCAAGGCTTTTTATTTTTTTTCAGACTCTTGCCATTACAGTGTACTTCTTCAGTGCTATGTTTCTTAAATTGATTTCTCTCTCTCTGCCTCTCCTCTCTCAGTTTCTATCTCCGTCACTAAAATCTTAACTGGCGTAAGAAATCAGCTACCTCTAGCCTCTGCATCTGAGACTGTTCAACTCCAAGATAAACAGCTATATATAAAATGAAAATATCGATGCAATCTTATTTATCTGTTTGTGAAGGTGTAATTGCACACCTGAATAACTTGTGTAAATGCAGGCGCGGTGTTCAGAGAACATCACTGACTTTTCTTGCTCAGTGGCTCTTCTCCTAGGGACTCAGCTGCACTCTCTGTTTGTCCCAGAGGAGTGCAGTAATCAGCCTAAGTCAATGAAGAAGGTGGTGAATGTCTGTCAGCAAGATTTCCGTTTTCTCCTTTCACCTCCTTACTTACAAGGGATGATATCCAGGTTTGGTACGTGGAGAGAGGTCTACTCAGAACTGCTCAGGGACGGGCAATAAAGATATCTCAGCCTGAAAGATTATCCACACTTTCCTGAATAAGGTGCTCTTTGGTCACATACCTCCCTACTTCAGAGTCAGACAGGTATCCCTATGCAGGAGAAAGAGTTTCACATGCCTGTAAGGTAACAGGTTTTAACCATTTTTAGACTCAAGACCATGATCCAGTGCAATAGCTACCACCCATCCATCATATTGCTTTGTTCATCTGATTTCAGAAGTAGAACTTCTGCTAATAGAAGAGGACTCTGCTTTTGTAGCACATAAAGAAAAATACATATTATGTTCTGTCCCTTTACAAGCCAGAAAAGGATTTGCCTGGAATTGATAAGGCAATGAGAACAATGAAAATATTTAGCAACAGTTGCAACTTAACTATATCCTTTTCAAAAAGGAAACCCATATGTATTGTTGACAAACTGTATTATTAAAGCGAAGACCCAGTGTTTAGAGTGACTCTGGTTTTACACTGATGACATATCTGCCACTCACTGTCTCATTTCAAGACAGGCATTGACTTTAGAGGGATCTAAGCTCTTCCTTCTTTCCCTAGATGCATTATTCATTTCAATATAATGCAAGTGAGTACAAAAACTGAGACCCTTAATTAAGATGCAAACCTAGGAATGTTCTAAATTTACTCCAGTGTGTAGCTGGCCTGATTTCAATACTCCTTGACAAGCAGTTATTCCAAGCGCTGGCTAAAAATGCCTTATACACTTGAAAGTCGCAACTACGTAAACGCATGTATTTTGGAAAAAAAAAAAAAGAAAAAAGAGATAAATTATTGAAATTCCAGCCACTCACCATAAATGAAATCATGAGTTTTCTCTTCTTAAAAAAAAAATAATATTGCTTCTATGCAGTGATCAATCTGCACGCCAAAACAGAAGCAGTCTTAGCTTTCAGCCAACCAACCAATTTCTTGCCACCAGAAAGGTGACCTAGTAGCCATCAGTTAATAAAACACATAAGTCATGATTTTGCAAATGCTCATTTATATAATTAAACATTGTTATGTATTAGTATTTTGGCTGTTCAGAATGTTTTAAAAAATTTCTGTGCAGCTGTTTTTTTTTCCAAATCATCTCCATCATCCACTGTGGAAAATGTTTGCCCTTCTGATTTAGGATGGCAGCACTGAGGGGATACAGCTTTCTTCATTCAAATTGCATTAGAAGCACATAGACTAGCACTGATGCAGAAAGTGAATATGGATGTTTTATTCAAGGTCAAGAGTAGCAAACTTCAGTGCATGTTGTTTGAAAATTAGCATCTATAATCGTCTCACTAACCTGGTTCACCTTCCATCTGCTCTTAAGCCATGCTGGATGTGCTAGCGGGTCTCCTGCATTTGCATTCCCAAGAAACCATGTTTTGCACCTCCGTAGGGTGTGAGATCTGGAGAACCTCTTTGTGTAGCTTACTTCCAAATGTGACATGACTGTCCTTGGAATTCCAGGCATGAGCTCTTTCTTGGCTTTTTTGTAGCAAAATTAAGTTGATGGCTGTTGATAGGAAGTGCTCCAAGGAAACAGACTCTCTAAGTTTTGCAGAGTATCTGTGCAAGAGGGACACGGATGGCAGTGGGGACCCAGGGCAATAAATGTCACAGTTGCCACTTCTTATGGTTTTACACAGAACTTCATACCCTTGTTTATATAGATTTCAGCAATTTCAGTAATGTTGATATCCACTTTTCTCTTACCATTGCATTTTTTTTATAAGTACACCTGCTTTCTAAGTGTTAGTAGGACCTTGCGGCATATACTCAAGTTGCATTTCACCTTTTGTGCTTTGCTTTAGGCATCGCTCTGCCTTGCTTTCCATCCTAGGCAGTAGCAGCTCTATGTTCCACAACATCCTCCTGCACTCCACACATAAAGTGCTCAACAGGTCTGAGTGGAAACATACTTGTGACTGAGACTTGCCTAGTTTTCTGCTATAGAAGGCCTATGCTGTCTGAGTTATGGTCTTCTTCTGGCAGCTGATATGCTGTGAAGGGCAGCACATCTTTCTTTGCACAGTTCTGGTGTGCCCCATAGTGTGTATAACACCTCACACTGCATCTGCCCACTCATTTTCCAAACATGTGAAGCACCATCAGAAGGTGTGTGGCTTTCTAGGATGGCAGGGGCCTTCAGAAAGTGAGATATGCCTGGCCCTGTGACCATCTTCTCCTCTTCCACGAGCAGTTCCTTTCCAGGCTGAAGGCTTGAGTGTTGTTGCTCAGAATTTCTATTGGAAATTCCAAACAGAACAGTAAATCACAATAGAGATGTTAATGGAAACAAAGATAAATGCTGTGCGTGAGAAATGCTATCCCTAGTTGAATGTGACATGAGGAGGCTGACATCCAGTTGCGATAACCTTTTCAGCGAGGCTCGGCTAAGGCCAAGCTTCACATTGCCCTTGCTACCAGAAAAGAGTTCTTTAATAGTAAGGAGGAAACTGAGGGTGAGCCCCACTCTCATCTATAATTGAATTAGCCAGACTTCCCCTCCTGTTGCTGAAGTAGGAAATCCAGTGTTAGAAAGGAACTGTTGAAATGATGAGGGAAGGAATTAGCATTAAAGCTGAAGATCAGGGGTATTCTACTCATCAGCATATAATCATGAATTGTAGCAAGTCAGACATAGCTTCAAGAGGATTATTGTTTCCTTTGTATGCTCTGCTGGCCCCAGCTGGATTAAATAGTGATTTTCCGCGACTGAAGCTGGGAGAAATACACAGATCTGGCCCCTAAGTGTGCACCAACCTACAAAGAAATTCAGACACAATGGGCTTCTCTAGGTAGCTCATTTACAGTTTCTCTAACTACTGCAATGCCTATCCATTTAATCTGGCCAGACCATAGTAAAGCCAGAACTGAAGATGATACCTTGGGGAAAGGGCAGGACCCCAGGTGGAGAAGACCTCACAAGCCCAGGTGCTGTTGAGTATCAAAGAGCAATTGCCCCTCAAAGGCCGTGGGATGGTGTTGTAAATTCACAACCCTCCATTCAACATGTGTATAGGACCACAACCTCACAGGGATGTCAGGTACTGCTGCATGAAGGGCAGGAAGACAACAAGAATGTTGATGTAAATCAGTCTTGCTCTCAGCCACATCCTTGAAAATAATAAAATAGTAAAACTCCTCCTTCTCCCTGTAAGAGAGCTCATTGAAAGGGGGCTGGTTCCAGCCTAGTAACATCACTTCTCCATTCTCGGTCCTGACATGTTTGTCTTTATGTGGTACCATGCTTGCCTCTGTCCCAGCTGGTTCAAGCCTCACACACAGCCTCCACAGTACCTTCCTTCCCCAGCCCAGGGCTCTTTGCCACGTTACCCAATGCTGAATTGTGGGAGGGAGATCTCAGTCTACATTTTTGCAGCAAGCACCATAGAAAGGCAGGGCCTACATCCAGCCCACTCTGGAGTCCAGCACAGGCCAAGGGCTTCTAGTAGTGTGCACACCACTTGCTATCTGTCCTGCTGCCTAAGGCTGCCAAAATCTCTAGCGGTTGCAGCTGTTCTGTACCACCTATTAGGGCTGTCAGGAGGTCGTCTAGATCAGCCATTTTCTGACACTCCATTTTCTCCCCATCACGTCTATTGATGCTAGGAGTCCCTCTTTCTGCCCAGTAGCAGCCTGTGGGATGTCATTGCACACATCCCCTGAAAGGGTTGCTGTAAGTGGAAACTTCACTCAAGTCTTTTTCACCTTCCAACATGCAGACTATACAGAGCACATCTAAACCTGTCTCAGCTGGAGGTTTGAAATGTCATGGAGACATTTACTGAGAGAGTTTGGGATGAAGTCATGCAGTACCCACTCCCATCAGGAGGGATGGAGCTGTGCCCTGTATTTGCTATCTTTCAAAGTTTTGCTTATGCTGCTGCTGTTTGGCTGAAGAACCGTGAGCTAACTTCACTGAACAAGGGCTGTACTCATCATTGTACTGGAAAGAAATCTTTCCTCAGTCAACAGGCAGCTTTTCTCTAGTGGGAGAAAGAAATGGAAGCAAAAATGCAATATACATTAACCTCTGCTCAAGGTGTTTTTGCTGTTAGTATCCTTGCCTCTGTGAGAACCTTGTATCTGAAATGAGAGGGAATAATGGCTCAGACAGCATCTTGTAATAACATTGGTATCATGTTCCAGAAAGGTTCAGAGCCCAGCCCCGTGCTGTTTTCTAAGGGAGGAAAAAAGTGTGGGCGATTAACTTAGTGTCGCTAGGATGCTTCTTGTACCGTCTGTACCTTTCTCACCGCCACCACTACTTATCCAGGACAAGGATCCCCATTGTGCTAGGTGGTCTACAGGTCACAGCTAATACCTTCGGAATGATAAGAAAAAATGCATGACGCTGTCCCTGAGGATTTACAGCATAGAAAAAGTGAGAGAGGTGCAGAGGGAGCAGAAGAAGGCAATGGAGGGAGTGCAGGGCACTATGGCAGCAGTCCTTTAGACCCCTGGCTGCATAATGACTGCAAAGTCATTTAGCACTGATCAAATAATGAAAATGGCTGTTCATGAATATTTTACTGGAATATTTTCACAAAGGTTGTATTTCAATTGTGAAACATGTATTGGCCCGGTGGTGCAGAGATGAAAGAAAGAGAGAGAGGGAGAAAGGGAGAGGGTAGGAGAGCAGAGAGAGCGAGTTCTGAAATGATTAATTATCAAATCTCCATGTGAATGACTTACTGCTGAAATCCTCTGATGGGTAAACACAACAGAGATATCAGATCAGGACTGGTTTGTGCCTCACTATCACAGCCTTGCTATAGCTACTCCCTTGCACTTTATGCGCAAGCATTCACCCAGTTTATATCTCTGCACCCTGACCTTTCCCCTGCTCACTTGCTACCACCTCTGGACATCCCCAGTACTCTTCTCTGTAGAATTGCTGTGTGAATGAGCTGGGTCTGTTGTTCCTCATCTTTCCTCTTGGGAAAACCCTGGCATGAGTGCATTCAGGATAAGTGATGCACACGTTGTCTCATGGACATGTGAAGGGGGCTTGCTTCTCCACAGTGGCTGTCATCCTGCCAGACGCCCAGAGTTGCACGCTGCTCCCAGTACCTTAAAGGAAAGGGGTCAGAGAGCAAGGAGTAAAATCCTTTCAAATCAAAGGGAGTCTGCTCTGAATTCTGAGCCCTGCATTTCACAGAGCAAATTCCCTCATCAGCTTGCATCCTGCTGAGGCTTTTATCACCAGGGGCATATGAGTTGTGTCCTGCTGCCATGTGTCAGTGCAGTCCCTGCCTCTCTGCAGCAGCCCTGAAAGGCACAGGACACGCAGACAGAGGTGTATATGCAGATGCATTGCCCTCCTGCTGCCAAGGGCATGGTGCAGGCAGTGGTCATTCTTCTGGCTTGACTTTCATATTTTGTTCCTTCAGGCAGATGCAATGATGCCAAAAAAATGGCAGGCAGCGAGGTATTACCATATGCAATAGATAGAAGGAAAGGGAAAGGGAAGGGGAGCAGGCTTCACCTTCCTGTTTGTACATCCTGGAACAATTTGATATTAAAAAACTTTGCCAGGTTGCTTATGACCCTTCAGAGCCTCTAAAAGAGATCCTTATTAGCAATCTGGGTTCTCCCTGTTAGACAATCATGGCTCCTTTTTGTGTGCTGATGGTTTCCACTGAGGAAGAGCTCTACTCCTGTGGAGCAGGTTGTTAAAGGGGTAACAGACCTTTGGGATGGCCTCTTCCTTCCACCATCTTCTGACTGGGGGCCCCCATGAATCAAAATGATAATGGTCTCTATACATCAGTATAAAAACTGCTGCAGCTCTGCTCCTTCTTTAGTGCAAAAGGAGAAGATTCAGGGAGCATGTCTGCAGCAAGAAAACTTTATTACAAGGTGGTTATTGCAGGATAAGATGCTGGAGGAAGAGAGAGTACCAAAGCTAGAGAATCCTTGAGGTATGTCTTAAGCCTGTTTGCTTTCTTCCTGAGCTCAGGAATAAGAGCTGGCTCAGACACAGGCAAGGTGCATTAGCAGGATGTTTTTGCCATTGCAGAGAGGAAAACCAGCAGTTCTGTGCTGCAAGACTCACACGGGTCCCAGAGTTATTATCAGTCTTTTGCTTAAGGCACCGTGGGTGCAGGGTCTTTCTGGTCTTTGTGTGATGCCAGCAGCCAGACAGATTTGGGAAAAGCTTTTAGAAGTGCTTGGCAGGTGACTCACTCCTTAGCAGCAGCAAGAGGTGGAAGAAAGAAAGGTTGAACCAGGAACAGAGACCCATCGTGAGGATCAGAAACAAGCTACAGGGGCTGAGGTCTCACACACACAACCCTGTGTACCACTGGTGCACAGGATTGTATGCATGGGGTACCACACTGTAGGAGGGAAGACTTTTGCACACAAGAGATTAGGAGCTAGAATCTATTGGCACGACCACGCCGCAGTGTTGCTGCTGGAGAACACGGAGTTCTTGTCCTACAGACGCTGAGTCATGGGAAAGACGGAGCAGTCATTTCAGGGTGTTGATAGCTTAATACAAGGTTAGGCCTTCTATTTCCATGCCAACAGCACCAGTGACAAATACAAATGAGTTGTTTTAGGGCAGCTGATGAACTTTCTCCATAGTGAAAAATGAGATCTTACTGAGTCCTCCTCTAGTAAGTGTGGAGCTGAGTCAAGAGATGAGCATGCTCTCCAGATTCCTCAGTGCAGAAGTGTTGCTGGCATGAGTAGATACTGGTGGGTGTGTGGGTAGGATGCCTCTCTTTAAGCATATTTTTTTCTTGTTCTTTGTTTTTCCCCATCCAAGGGTGTTTTTGGGGCCTAAGCATGAAGGACAGAGATATTGTGGAGGAGACCTAGGAACTGCACTATGAGCTACCTAGTCACAGATAATATCCCCGCTATCCCCCTTCTAGGTGTTCTCCAAGGTGCCAGAGGCAGCTTCAGGTCTGCATCCAGGAGCAGTCACAAAATATCCCATAGGTCCAGGCCATCTCTTCTAGTATGGTCACTGCCCCATGAAAGTTTGTTCACTTGAGACCATCTTGGCCCTGATAAGAGTAGGACTCAAAAAGAGTTAAGTTTCTGAAGTAACAACACATTAGTTATTGAAAGGAATTCAAAACTGAGTGTGTAATAACAAATGTTAAAGCCAAAGGAAAATTGTTTTGTTGACTTGTTAAGATTACATATATGTATGTGTATGTGTGTGTTCATTTCAGAAAATAGTTGTTTTGGGAGATTTTTAACCTCAGAAAGTTTTCAAGACAGATTTGGAAAAGGTTGGATTATCCCATGTCAATACGTTTTCAGGTAAACAATCCAAATCCCTTTTTCTAATCAGAAAGAAAATTTTCATCTGAAAGGTTTAGTTAATGTATATATTTATATTTATATATAAAAAAGCTGAAAAGCAAAGCAAAATATTTCAAAATCACCCACATAGAATGCTTGATTTAATTCTTACAAATACATATTTTAATTCCAATACCACACATTTGTATTCAGCATATTTTTGGGTACTGTTTTCTCCCCTCCATCAGAAAGGAATGCCACATTTCATTGCCAATCCTTTGCCTGTATCTCTTGTTAATCTTAAATTCAGTTTGAGTAGTTCCAGAATTATTAATTATCCTATACTGGTTGCTAGCTCAGAAGCTCCTGATAGAAATAGTAACAGAAATCACAGCAGAAAGCTTAAGGGATCCAGTAGTTCCCAGTGCTTTCTAAATACTTTAAGCAAGAGTAAAAAGTTTTTGATCAAGATGTGGTGCCTTGAGCTCTGACCCTAAATATATGCAGTTTTTATGTCAACAAAATCAATGCTCTTTAGTTAAAAAGATACAAGAGTAGAATATTAGCCTGATGGATTAACTCAGCATATCACCCTGCATTATAAACCTGCAATGCTGAACCCTTCACAGAATAAATGAAAATTCTGGGTCAAACCAAGTGTCCACCCACCACAAGAATCTGTCTCCAGCGGTGCCATAAACAAATGGCACCACGTACTCCTGTATTGCTTTCATGATGTTGTTCCCAAACTACATCAATTGCTAAAATTTCAGTGATGAATTCAGAAATACAAGTTCTAATAAAAAATCTTCTTTGAAACTGTCCCTTGAAAGAGAACACTGCTGCCGAGTTCAAAAGGAAAAATAAATACAGTTTCACTGAAGTTTCACATCTTCAGTGTCAGATGCAGCAGTTTACGGAGATGGCAGAATCCTTTATGCTCAACAGAAATGATATACCAGATCATTCTCTTCACTATTTTGTGCATAAAAACACAGTGTTAATAGGAGATACAACTCAACATCCAGTGCTCTGACCTAGCCCCCTCTGGTTATTTATTATGCAAGCAGAATGAGAGAGAGTTCATCTGTGACTCTTTGTTTCCTTATGTTTAAAAGATGCACTTTGTTGAACAACTGAGCTAGGGATAGAGAATCTCCCAAACACTTTGTTCTGCTTCATTACTCGGTCTTAGAAGAAAAGTCTCTTTGCTGTTCTGGAACGAGCCACTCTGCAACCGGCATTGCACGGACGTGAGATGGGAAGCGGGCTGTAGTGTAAGGATCCCAGGGCAAATCTGTGTGAATATCTGATTCTCCCATACTTGGGGCGATTCAAAAAGGTATTACCACAAAATAATAATAACAGAAAAGAGAAAAACAGGAAAAAAATGGAAAAAAAGAAAAAAGGAAAAAAGAAAAAAGAAAAGGGCTGCCAGGTTAATCTGAAGTGAACTTCAATAATTGCAGGGAATCAAGTATCAAGAAAAAGTATATGCAATTAAATGAAGTTACTTGACCAAATCAAACCATTTGGTTTTGAGTAGCAGGTGTAGATTATTCATTCTAATCAGAAGAAAGGATAAGAAATCTTTAAAAAAAATAAAACAAGATACCTAGGTACTGCTATAGATGATTCATTTTTTTTTCCAGAGCCATTTATATCTCTGCCACTACTTGCAAGGAATCTCAGACCTTTGAGACACCTGAAACAAGTATCCTAAAGCAGAGATTTTCATGGCACTTGCTGGGATTGCTACTGTCACCTGGGCTTGGAGACAATGTCAGAAGATTGAAAAGAGTTGACTACAGCAGCAGGGAGCAGCTGGTGGTGTTGGGGAATAGAATCATAGAATCATTAAAGTTGGAAGAGACTGCTAAGATCATCATGTCCAACCACCAGCCCATCCCCACCATGCTCACTATGTCCCTCAGTGCCACATATCCATGGTTCTTGAACGCCTCCAGGGATGGTGACTCCACCACCACCCTGGGCGGCCTGTTCCCAGTATCTCACTACTCTTTCTGAGAAGAAATGTTTCCTAATATCCAACCTGAACCTCCCCTGGCACAACTTGAAGCCATTGCCCCTCGTCCTATCGCTGTTACCTGGGAGAAGAGGCTGATCCCCACCTCACCACAACCTCCTTTCAGGCAGTTGTAGAGAGCAATAACGTCTCCCCTGAGCCTCCTCTCCTCCAGAATGAAAAATCCCAGTTCCTTCAGCTCTTTGCTGGAAAGATGCAGACATAACCAAAAGTGAAACTTGCAAGTTGTATTTATATTTGCGTTCTTTGTCTAACTGCCTGTATATCTGTCCATCAGCCCTCACTGATAACTTTTCAATCCATTAGCAACTTGTGTTGTATGGTAAGAGCTGCAGAGCTCCTGTAGGGGAGAGAAGAGAACAGAATATAGAATAAAATGGAATAGTTCAATTGGAAGCTACTTACGAAGATTAAGTCCAACTGCCTGACTACCTCAGGGCTAACCTAAAGTTTAAACACATTAATGAGAAAATTATCCAAATGCCTCTTGAACACTGACAGCCTTGGGCCATCAACCACCTCTCTAGCAAGCCTATTCTAGTGTCTAACCACCCTCACAGTACATAATTTTTTCCTAACATCCAGTCTGTTGATGAGATCCATTCAGTGTTGAGATAAGAGAGAGATAAGCCCATTCCTCATACAGAACAGCTCTCTTCTACCAGAGAAGCCGCCTGGACACACAAGATGGCTGGTGTTCCAGGCAGGGGGGGACATTCAGCATTTCCAACTGCGCCAGCTGCACTTTCCTAATGTCGCACCCCAAACTAATTTAGAGTCATTTTCCTCTGTGGGCTCCTAAACAAAGCTCCTTGCCTCTTTTCAAACATCAAGTCCTTAATGGCGAGGAACAGCTTCATTGCCTCATTCATATCTGGACATTAACTTATTGCAGAGCTGGCTGATAGAGAAAGCTCTAGCAGTCTAAACTGATTTACCTCTTAAAGCAATTCATTAAAACCAATGAGTACTCTGTGTAGACACTCTGAAGCCTTTGTAATTAATTAGGTTTCTTTCTGGTTGATGTTAAAGTAAAAGAACTTCAGTGGTATCAGAATACCTTGAGCCTGGGTTTACTGCAGCTTCTGCTTTTTGTTGCAGAATCACAGCACTTCTCCCTTCCTGCCTCACTTTCCCTGTTTTTGCATGACATACTTCAGGAAGAGATGGCATGTTAAACCACATGCAGCTGTGACCTTTCTTGCCTATAAGATTTTTTAATACTTGAAAACTCAAGAAGAGTTTTCTCCAAGAGTATCCCTCTCAGGTACTTCTCTTGTATCCCACTCTACATAGTCCATTTTGGAGCAGCAGAGTTCTCTCTCCACATCAATCACATCCGTGCTAAAGCCAATTGCATCAGGTATATTGTCCCTCCAAAAGAGGAAGGGAAAGAGCATCAAGATTGGAAGAAAACTAAGAACTGATGAAAGAAGACATACAGTTGTGCAGTTTTACTCCCACCACTGTGTTTGTTGTAGATTTCAGGGAAGTAAAAGAAATGCAGAAGTGGAGAAAGAGTCTTGTCACATGAAATACGTGGTCTTCATCATTTGCTCTCTGGTGACTGTCTGAATGTGGCTGAAGTACCACATCATAAAGATGAGTAAATGTGCTCCCTCTTTTCTGTTCTTGTCTCCTATCATGAGACGTGGATCATGATGTCCAAGGCAGAATCTCCCTCTGTCACGGGTTATCTCTGGATACAAGTCCGTGACAGGGGGGCACAGGCCCCGAAAAAAAAATGGAAGAGCGATGGAAAAAAAAAAAAGTAAGGGGTACGAACGGTTTGCCGCGCGATCCGGCCGGCCCCGGGCCACGCGCTCCGGGAGAGGGGGAAGGGCAGGGAGCTAGTGGATGGTTTTAACAAAAAGGAATGCACCAGCAGTAGATCTGAGAAGGAACGGTAATTTACTAAATTTAACTAAATCAAACAAAATGAGAGAGAAAAGAGTATCCAAAACGCGAGATCAAACCACAATACCGCGAGGGAACCACGTGCTGTTCTCCGCGGCGAGCTGAGAAGGCTGAGCCGGGCAGCGGGGGAAGCCAGGCGCTCCGTCCGGTCCGCAGCTCCACCCCCGCTTCCTCTTCGCGCCAAGTCCTCCCCAGGGAAGCCGCACCTCTCCTCCCATCAGGATACTCCACATGCCCATAAGGGGCAGTAAACGGAACCAGAACATTAACTCTTTAACTCCTACTGGTTCACATGATGTTCTGATGTGGAATACTGATCACAAAAGAAAAATCACCAAACCACAACACCCTCCCAGAGCAATTTCCCCATTTCTTGTCTTTTCTCGGCGTGTGAGGTGGGGGGACAAGGGCTAGGATCCTCTCTGGCAGCGCTGGGCAGCACCTTCTACCCTTTATTTCTGCTGTGTGACCTATGTTGTCAAGGAGAGACCAGGGCCACTGCAGCAGATGTACCCACTGACATGCTTTTCATCCCATCAGCAGTGAGGAAGGGGACTAGAGGCAGACAGAAGGGAGTGAAACACAAACAGGTTACACCAAACAAACCCCAACGCATAGTAAATTGATCCCAAATAGGAGCCCTCACCTTGTAGCTGGGGATTGGTGCCATCGCTTCATGTAAGACTTTTAGGCACCTGGCTTGGTGTGAAGCCATATGCCATCCTCATGGTTCTGAGAGTGATGACTGAGATCCACAGTCACCATTTAGGACTGAATTTGTCACTACTAATTTGCTGATAAACATAAGTGGTACCTGAGTAGGTGTGTCCAACCTCTAGGCCCAAACCCATGAGAGCTGTCCTCCCTCAGATTTTCTTCTTCTCTTTCATTACAGAATAGCAAAGACTACTTGGGGGCTAGAGACAAAGTGGATGGGGGAAGATCATCTTCTTTGCCATAAGGTTTCAAATTCCTGTATCTGCTAGGAAAACAAAATTGCCCTCATATCACTATCTCATCCTCTCAAGTGCAATCAAATGAACTGCTGTTGCTGGGGAGCTAGTCTAAAAACATCTCTCCGCGTTCTGCTCATTCAGGCCTTTTACGCCTGCTGTTCTCATTATTATTCTCTTGTTTTTCCAAGTGTCGAAATCTCACTCGGACATTTATAGTTTTATCTGCACTTGAATATACAATCAGACGCTGCAGGCAGCACCAGCCGGGGGCTGAATCATGTTCTAGCCTACGTCATATTTTCGAACTCCAGAAGAAAATACTGATACCAAAATGATCTAATGGCCCAAACCCAGATGTTACGAAAGTTGATACACATAAGAGGCAAACTCGTCCTAGCCTTCATTTACACCTCCTTTTTCCCATTCACACACAATTCTGAGCCTTCCTTAAGCTTCCAGGAATAAACGTTGTTCCCAATGCTTCCCCTTCTATGAAAACAACATCAGTCAATTAAGTGGTAGTAAAAATCCCTTTGCACAATTCTCTTGTTTTCAATCAGCCATCATCATTCAAGAGCTTGATGGGCTTTTGTTCAAACTGGAAGTTCCTATGCTGTTACAGGGCAAAGAAGATGATGCTCACCCAATGAGAAATGCTGCTTAAAGGGCTGACTGGAGAAAGTTTTGGTTTAACTGCACACGAAGTTGAAGTGCAGTACAAGAGGCTCCTCCAGACACAAGATGTTCACCATACTCTTTCTTGCTGCCCTTGCACAGACAGCTGTTCCTGCTTCCAGCATATGTTTTGTTCACAGGTATACAGCAAATGCACACGGTGATGCACTTCCATCACACAGAGCTATGCTATGGCCACTGAAGGCACAAATCTGTTTACTAGAATGAGGAGGATTCCTGATAGAAAGAAATCCTCAAAGGATGAGTTTTCATACCGGCTTTTGTTTTGTCACTCTGAGCATTTGGGACATCTGGCAGAGCTCTGAGCAAAGCAGCAGCAGCTGCTGCTTATACCAATTTATCCCTTCTCCAGATGTCAAGAAAGTGCTGTTGACATCCCTTTATCATCCTTTAGTCATCACTCCCCAACCACTCATGGTATCTCATCATCATCTCACATATACCATTGTCCCTATAAGCTATTCCAACTGGATCTTGGTGCTATCAAACTGTGAGAGCAGGCTACAGTCAAGATCTTACATTTTCCATCTTCTAAATGCTCAAGGTAGCATTTATAAGAGAGTTGATCCCTCTCTGAAGGAAAGCTATTAATCCCAAGGTATCTAATCTCTACCTATCAACACTGGAGCATGGCTTGGAATTTCATGGAGATGATCCAGCAATTGGTTTTGAACACTGCTGTCAAAAGGCTACATCAGCCTAGGCTGGACACCTGTCTTTCAAGAGGAAAAAAAACCTTCAGCATCAGAGAAATCAAGTTCAGCACTGAGTCTGGGAGCTTTGTGTGTCTATTTAGGAGTGCCTGCATTTCAGGTGACACCTGCTCTCCACAGTTTCCACAGCAAGTTCCAGGCAGGGAATGGCCCTTTGAGACTCATGTCCATTTCCTCTGCCAGCTTCCTAGCAGAAATGACAGAAACCTCTAAAAGAGTCCTTCACTTTCTACTGAGCTCAAGTTTCTGTGTTACTGTAGTCATAAAGGAATTTGCAAATACCTGACAGAGTGAAAGACCATCTGTCATTTACTTGGATCACTGTATCTGCCCATGGAGCTGTCTTAAAGGACTTGAATAGTCCTCTTGTTGTGAGAGAGCTCTTCTCAAGCATGAAAACTCTTCTGCCGTGTTCCAGCCCATGTGCCTGATGCCTGCCAGCCTCATGCATTTTTGCTGCTGACTGGCAGTCATGGTCCAAAGACAAACATTGACTTCATCCTTTTCCCATCTGTATCTTTAGTAAAGGTTCTGGAATCCTTTTCTTGCCCTCAGAGAAAATAAGTGGTGTAAGTTAGGAGATGGGAGATACTGTTGCCCAGAAATGTAAGATTAGAAGTACAAGTTGGACAAGTCAAAAATAATGACCAGGGTCTTCCCTAGAAATAGAGGAGAGGAAAACAGAAGCAGCTTCCGTATGAGTCACTCCTCGTTCTGAGGCATATATCTGCACAGCACTTGAAGTAAGACTCTCAATCTCGCCAGCAACTCTGTGTAACCTGCACATCACTGTTCCCTGCTGGATATTTCACCCCACAAAATGAAAATAAATCCTCCTGCCACCTGATCATATATGACAGGATTCCCTCTCCTACCACATAGGGCTAGTCCTGCTCTCCAGCCTCAGGGAGATGAAGCAGGATTAATAAACGTGATCAATGTATTTCTTGTCTCCAGACACAATTTATGATGAGGTGTTTTGTGAGTATGATATATGAGTCACTGTGGGATGCAGCAGAGTGTTTTGGCCTTGCATCTGGAGAGGTACAGTATCCGTTTTCCCTCAGTCCATAAAGCATGCAGCCCAGAAACATAATGAATATGTTTTGCAGAAGCTCAAGTGGGAACTCCAGGGAAGTTCCTTGAAAGTGTTTCTAAACAGAATATTCATTTTGCTAGTGAAACAAAGAAAGAAAACACTTCCAAGTTTCTGTACCTTCTCCAAGCCCCCATTTCCCACCCCTATCCTTTTCCCAACTTGCTTCCAAAGCCTACAGGAGGCAGGATTGATTGAGGGTCAGTGCTGACTCTAGCCCCTGTTTTCAGCTTTGGAGCATCTTGCTCTTCATGGCAGCCTATGTCCATAGCTGGCAGGTCAGCAGTCATATCTGGACGTCCACAAACCAAGAGCCAGGGTTAGTCCAGGGATATAAACCTTTTGCAAGAAAAGTACATCATCTTCTGGCTGTGCAGTGAGGGAGCCTGGTGTTGATGTGATGAATTTTTCCCCACTCATAACTCATCCTGTCTCTTGTACTCATCCCATGCTCTGTTTATCAAACCTGTTGGTCCCACTGCTGACCAAAGACTGCATTAAATTGGTTCATCAATCATCTGGCTGTCAGACACAATCTTGCCAAGGAAGGGAGGAAATGCCATAAAACTCCACAGATGATATAATTCTGATTAGGAAAAGTGCTTACTTCTGCACCCACTTTTAAGCCTATTAGAATAGCTGTTTTGCAGATCTTACTACTTAATACAAGGCATTTATCTTGAATATGATTTAGTGAATCAAAGCCTTTGTTAATAGGGCATTTGGAACTTCATTATTGCGCCAGTCTTTGACATATTTAAAACGAGATTATAAACAGGAGGGAAATAAACTTTTTATGCATGTAGATAGATAGTGATAGATAGTAATAGAGAGAGAATGGTTTTAAACTAGAGGGGAGACTTAGATTACATGTCAGAGAGAAGTTTTACAGAGAGAGGTTGGTGAGGCACTGGCTCAGGCTGTCCAGAGAAGCTGTGGATGCCCCATTCCTGGAGATGCTGAGGGCCAGGTTGGATGGGTTTCTGTGCAGCCTGAGCTGTTGGGTGGCAGCCCTGCCCATGGTATGGGCGTTGAAACTAGATACTCTTTTAAGTTCTTTCTAACTCAAGCCATTCTATAATTCTATTATATTACTCTCCACAGTCAAGCATGATGAGTCAGATAATGCCAGCTAAGTATTCAGCTGGGTAATACTAATAGCTGGGGCCATGCTTTTCAGGGGAAAGAAAAAATGAAAGCAAATATTTTATCATCTGCTTCAGTGAGATGAAAGCTGGCTCTGCCAAGAGGAGCTCCCAGAAATCCATTTCCAGACTGGGTAATAACGGCTGGAAGAACATTGTCTCTGTACCATTGGCACATCAGCCAATCCTATATGGTGTTTTCTAGAGCATGGTCATCCTAGGTATGAATACTTCCAAATGCAGTGTTGTTTCTTTACTTCAGGCATCAAATGGGCAAGGCTATAAGCCATTGGATGGCTACTACTACTAACAGACTTTCTTGAAGTACACAGAGATACCAAAAGTCCTTGTTTTGTTTTTTGAGGGGCTTGTTTTGGGGTTTTTTTGTTTGTTTGTTTTAAATTCAAGAAAATTGCTTATTAGTTGCCAGATGCTAGCCTAATAAAATTGGCCACAATTGCATTTTGTGTAGTAACTGTTTTCCAGAATTGCAGAAAAGCCATAATTTGCACATAGTGACAATGGGGAGTAAGAGGATTATTTTAGTAATTAGAATAACAACGAAGAATATTCTTAGTCACAAGTATCCCTCAGACTGGTCTTACACTAACGGAGGGTGGTTTACATGTTGGTGATTTCTCTATCCCAGTGGAAATCTTTATGAATGGATAAAAGGAGAAACGTATAATTATCCTTCCCATGTGCTCTTGCTAATGCTCTCTACCAAGAATTGCATATAGAAGGGCTTTGATTTTACTAAATCACAAGATATGCACTAGATTAAAAGAAAAAAAGCACTTGCAATAGGTAGTTTTTGGGAAAATAAAATTTCTGTGGGAGTGTGGGCCTGTTCCCTAAGTAAAATCAAACTATTTCACAATGACAGGAGCTGCAAAATTCAGAAACTCTATGGCAACACAGTTAATGTAAGACATCTGGTTTTGGCTGGAATGAA
Source organism: Pavo muticus (assembly GCA_016647715.1). Classification (NCBI taxonomy): domain Eukaryota; kingdom Metazoa; phylum Chordata; class Aves; order Galliformes; family Phasianidae; genus Pavo; species Pavo muticus. Next base: position 932,431 of record JACDJE010000125.1, on the reverse strand, counting down.
AATTTTAGCAAGGAGGCGAATTTTTCAGCATAGGTGCTATCCTTTCACAAAGGTCAGGACCATCCTCAATACCAATATTTACCAATAAAAAAAATCCTCTTCTTTCTGAGCTGATTTTTCTCTATGTTGAAGATTCGATCAGAAAAAAAAAAAAAAAAGGCTATTAGCACCCAACAAATCTGCCTTCTGAATCTCTTTGGGTTGCTTTACATGTCATTTTTTGGTAGATCCAACTTGTTTTATTGAATTCATTCAAGGCATAGTGTCAGGTTTTCAGATTACTTGACATTTTGGCTAATGGTTTCTTTTGCCTTTGAGTTTTGGTCTATTTTTAAGTGAAAAAAAAAAAAGCTGGCTGAAAGCTGTATAGAGTTTCTTTTAAAAGAGGTGTGTCCAAAACATTATAGAATTTTCCGTAATATAATGTGACACTTCAGAAATGTCAAATTGAAACATTTCAACATTCTCAAACTTTTCTTCCATTCTGGGGACGCTGAAACTGTTCACCTCTGTTTATCCAAAGGCACAAATACCTTCAGTGCTGTGAATTTGCCTTTGTGCCTGACAAATCCAACCTAACTCCAGTGAATAGGAGCCTCTCTGTTGAAGGCTTTTATTAACTCTCTGATGAATAGCAAGTGCTTGGAAAAAGTCTTTGAGGAGAGCTGAATGACCAAGTCTTTGTAAAGTTTTCTATGCTTCCATTATCGATACTTTCAAGCAACCTTAGTAAATGTGTTCATGATCCTTAAAGCACCAGTGCTTTTTCCAGAAAGGGTTCTGCTTTTGAGTCTCTGAAGGTCCCAGGCAAGCTACTGTTGAAATCATTGGTCATCCTGGTGAGGGGCTTGCCTTTGCAAAGTGGATAGGATGCCTTCCCCATCTGAACTGAAGGACATGATGCTAAGCGTAAACCTCAGAGTTATTTATATGCTGTTGCTTGGAAATGGTTGTTTTCCTCCTGCTTACAGCCTGGTCTCACTTTCTTTTAGTATGTATTGTTTGACATTGTTTCTTCCTGGAACATTTATAAGGCATTATGCTTAAAAAATTAGGTTGACGAATGAGAAGAGACAGTTCTGATAAAGTCATTGAAGCCTTTTTGTCATCTTGGAAGCTTGTCATTTGGCTGCAGTAAATCGCTCTGAGTAGCAAGATAGTAAAAATGATAAAACTAGAGCAAAAACTGCCCAAAAACTTAGATGACAATGAAGCAGAAAGTGTCCCAGCAAAACGATCATTTTTGGAGAAACACAAGTAAACCGTTAAGAATTTCTCACTCATTGTAACAAGGGAACAAAGAGTGTCACAGACCTTAAGGAGCTCATATGTTTTTAAAAGACCTTTCTTGTAGGTAACAGATCTGCTGCTGCCTCTGGGTAACCCTGTCGATATCACACCACTGCCCATAAAAAGACATCCTCCTTTCATCATGCTGTAAGATTGACAACCACTGAGAAAGCGCCAGGCAGCCTTGTCAATGAGTAGATCAGTTCTGCCCAATCCTGGTTTTCAATTGCCTGCTTTGAGCAGGGATATTGCTTTCGTTTTGGGTCTTATTCTTGAGAATGCTTGGAAATAGGATGTTAAAAGAACCAAGATTTGAATACACCTGAGACTCCAGATGCAGCCTTCTGCAGGGGCCATCCAGTTGAAGTCAGTGTGACCGTGGGAACACCACAGTTCCAAATCAGCTCAGTTCTGTATTCGACATTCATTATTTCAGCTGTATTAACAAGCTGCAACTTTGTGAGGTTTATTGTGCTCAACCCTAAATGCCTGGCATGTAACTTTGAGAACTCCAGATGAACAGGTTGATTTCAATACACCTGCTTGGGTACTCAAAGCTACATTGAAGATATGATGCCATTACCAGAGCTTTGGATCAGTCTTACAAGCAGATCCTTGGCTCACGGCCCATCTGCCCACTTTTCCAGGAAAGGAGCCATCTCAGGAATCAATGTGACACACAGTATTAAATCCTACAATATGTTTAAGCTTAAAGGCACTTAAAAATACTGCTTGAAATGCCTTTGGTACTGTCATCATCTTAATTGCACAAATAATCTAATTCAACTAAAAAAAGTAGCTGATTTCCAATCAGTTTGCTGACATACCCCAGAGCATGTTTCAGCCAAGCAAAGAGTAACTTACCTTCATTTCCAGATGAAACAAATAAATTTGTTGCATTGTTGCTGTTGTTTATCTTGCAGACAAACAAAGCTGTAGCCAAGGGAGACTTCCACCACGCAAGCTCCAGCTCCCGGCGAGCACTCTTCCTTGCTGTGCTGTCCATTACAATTGGAACTGGCATCTATGTTGGGGTGGCTGTGGCTCTTATTGCCTATCTGTCCAAAAACAATCACTTATGAGCCTCAGGAAAGAAGGACAACCAGCCACCCAGCACCTGCACTGCAGAACTCCACCGCAGATCAGGCTGCATGGTTTTCCAAATAGATCCAGAGACATACAAACACCTTCTGGGGGCAGGTACAGGCTAAGATGGGCTTGTGCATTACAGTAGGGTGGGAAGCTGGCTGAGATTGAGATAGTTGGTGTATTTGTGATGCACAAGTCCTGCTTCTCTACATGAAACCTTGTGAAAGGAAGAAAAGAAAAGAAAAGAAAAGAAAAGAAAAGAAAAGAAAAGAAAAGAAAAGAAAAGAAAAGAAAAGAAAAGAAAAGAAAAGAAAAGAAAAAGAAAGGAAGAAGAGAAAGGAAAAGAAAGGAAGAAGAGAAAGGAAAAGAAAAGGAACCAGGGCAGGTGTGGAGAAGGGTATTTTGCCTTTGCCTTCTTTGCAATATGGTGTTTACAAGAAGCTGGCAAACTGAGCTGTTCTCTTAATACCCTCTTGGTGACGTGAACTTTGCAGCCAGCATGAGCTTGTGCTTTGCTTGCTTGTTGAGCATGGCACTGAGATCTGAGAAAGCATGGACAGTGGCTGGTTCTCTGAAAGAGCAATATAACAACAGGAGGAAGAATATGTTTTATTTTTTTTGAATGCAGGACTCATTTGCCTAAGAGTGAAGCAGAGACCTAGCAGAGAACAGTGTTGCCTACTCTTCTTGTGCTGGTAGGTTTCTATGGAATATAAAAAGGAAATAAAAAATATTTTTTCTTTCCTTTCTTTGTTTTTGGATTAAGACGTGACCCACAGACCCACCCAATGCAGAACAACTGAGGTTACAGCATGACTTGACTCCGCAGACTGAGTGTGAGGTCGAAGTAGCATGGAATCCATTGTACAATGAATTCCTCCATCCAATCACATCGTGATAACAGCACATGCCATGGCATATTGCTTATCAGGATTGCTCCACCGTGTTGTGGAGACATGCAGCAAATGCAAGAAACAAGGGGGGAAAATGTAAACTGGAATACTAACCAATTTTAAATTACAAAACATGGAAAAGCATGGGAATTAATCAGGGGAAGGAATGCTTCATATATTTCTGAGGTATTGCTCATACACAGAGCACAGAAGTGGATCGCTTCGATTACAAGCTCGTGGCTCATCCATGGACAAAGGACACAGAATAACCATGGATGTCTTGATAAGAAAAGTAATGATATGTTGCAAGGAAACTGAGCATTGTCCTTACACTGACTAAAACAATGCATCTCTTTTCTTCTTTACTCCTTCCCCACAGTCACCCTTTTATTTTGTCGTCTTACAGATGTATGATATCATCCCACAAAAGATTTATGTGTATAGATATATAAGTATCTGTGTATGTATACATATATATCTATACAAATCGATAAACTGATGGAGACAATAAGCATTTTATTGCTCACTGCCTTATGTTTGTACCAACACCATTTATTTGTCCAAAAACCTTTATGTCCATCTCTGTATTTCATGTCTGTTTTGCTCTGGGATGATTATTTTCCTTCTGTTTTGGGGTCGGCATTGTTTTGGGTTGGACTTGACTTTTTTTTTTTTTTTGGGGGGGGGGGGAACAAACACATCCAAAACTATTTTTCTGCTGGTTATAAAGTTTATTAAAACACATGGTATACAGCTTCTGACGCTCCGTGTGACACTTTATTTGGATGGATGTGAAGTTTTAGACTGAGTGAAACTTACCACAGTGCACTGAGTTCACCTACCTGAAAAAATATCCATATGGACTATCCCATACTGTTTCTGGATGTAAAATCCTATTGAAGTCACAGGCAGTTCTTCTTTTGCATTTATTTGTTAGGCTTCAAACCAAGCTTGGAGACCAGCAATGCACTTGTATTCATCTTCAACAGCTCTCAACCACTGCTGAAGCCCAGTAACTACAACTTTTTTGGCCTGGTTACACTATTAAGGAAAAGTAACTCTGTGGTTCTTCCCCTTAAACTCTTTTTTTCTAGCAACTGCCACGAACACCCCTTCCCTTTGAAGGAAGGCACCAGTGAGTGGGCAAGTCAGAATCTCATACATTGGGCAGTTTCTGGGTTTGAGTAGGTGGTAGAGAAGGGCACAATCTGCAGCCTCTCTATTTCCAGCTATGGCGCATACAGCAGGCTGCAAAGCCTGTCGTGGCTTTAAAAACCCAGTGGGCACATGTGTTGCAGTTCTCCACTCACCCACGTGGAGGTGGCTGCGACCACTTCTATTCACATTTGTCACATTTTGAGCTGTTTTCCCATTCAGGAAGAATGGGAAGTTTATTTCTTGGTTGTTTCTGAGGGCATAGTGAAGCGCTTCTGGACCTGTATGACTACAAGGTCACATACACTAGGCCTGAGCTTATGTCAAACACATCTCAGTACAGATCTTACCGTGCCTCAGTTCATAATGGAGTAATGACTCAGGCTGAGAATAGGAAAGCCTTTATCTAAGGGGCAAAGACAAGAACTGGATATACTGATTATTTATTTAGCTTAAATGAAGAGATTTCCATCTGAGCCTTCCCCATTTGTACTCTGTGGTGTGTCCTGGCCCAGCTCCCAAGCTGGAGAATGCATAAAGCTCTGCCACCCTGATAGACCCAGCTAGAAAGAGCTGAGAGGTGTGTGATTCAGGCTCTCCTAAAATATCTGAAAGCAAGAAGAGCTGCAAGAACCAAAGGTAGGAGTGGTGCCTTGGACTGCCTATGACCTTGTTTGATCTTGTTGAAAACTCGAGGCTGGCAAATCCAGGAAAAGGCTTTTCAGATACCTCTGGGGGGATTTCTATCCACTTTCAGTAGCAAAAGGGAGGAGGGTCTGCATACAAACGGAACCAAAAGTCCCTGTTGCTTAACCTAGGAGCACTGCTCTGAAATGAGGCAGTCACATGAGATGCATAGCCTGTTACAGGCAAACAGCCTGCACAACACACACTGCGACTGATGCCATAGGAGTACCACCTCCAAACCACCTTAGGCCATGGGCTGCCAAGTTCTCTGCTCATTAAGATCAATTCAAAATAATAAGTTGTGGTGTCATCTTTCCATCCATAAACCCTACGTCAGAGCAGGTACCACCTACCTACTCCCAGCCAGAACAAACCTGGCATAAACTTTCCATTGTGTGCTCAGGCTGATTTGGCACAAACACCAGTGTGTGCATCTGCCTTACCCAGATGACAGTGGTATTTCTGTGTGTACAAACCTCCATGAACTGCAAAAACATAACTAGATAGAGGAATATCTTCATGAATTGCTATAGCAGTGACTCCTGGTGTTTAGAGCCAGACCATTTAAGACTGGCTATGAAATGTTGTCAGCAGCTGCTGAACTGAAAAAGCCCTCTGCACAAGATCGTTATTCACTGTTGGCTGCTGGTTGCTGATTATTATTTTCTGCTTCTACCCCCTCCTTTGGGAAAGGAAAGGTTGTGCAACCCAGGAGGAGAGGAAGGGATCATACACCTGCTGTGAGTGATGAACTGGGAGAAGACAGGAAAAAGTACTGACAGGTAAAGAGAGACCCTTGAAAATGTATTATCTATGGAGAAATTCAGGGTTCTTTCCTTTTTCAAAGCAGATTTTTGAAACTGAGTTAGCTTACCTGTCATTCTGTTCAGCTTGGACTTACCCCTTAAACTTACCTGTTATTCAGAAGCCATTGCTCCTTTTTTGCTCTCTCCAAGGAGGCAGTTTCTAATAAACTAATAATTCTAATAATTTGGAGTACCAAGAGCACTCTTCCTTCCTGCATTTGGACACACGGACCTCCTGTCTAGTTTACAAAAGAGCTCTGCCATCCCAGAGAGGAAAGAGAGAAGCCAGTCCCCCAAACACTACTGCTGCCTCACTGCTTCCTGCCCTTTCTGAAGCGAGACTTTCATCCCATATGTGTTCAATCAGCAGGTGTCAAAGAAGTGGCACTGATATCCTTACCAGATGACAGGCTGGAGTGATAGCTAAGATTTACTAAAAGGGAAAATATCAACCTGCAAAGTGCAGGGTCTGAAGGCTCCAACTTAATCTTATAATGTAGGATGTCACTGTGGATTAGTCTCAAAAGGTGCACGGGGGGTGCTGGAAGCTCGCTGAGAGGGGAGGAAAAAAGCCTCCTTTTGAGAGCCTCAGAGCTCACGGGAGCAGAGAGACTCTCCACTAATAATGTGCTGGGTCAGAGACTAATTCCATATTACATCTGCCATCTGATGGGATTTCATAACCCTCTGATACCTCCATTGATTCTTGGTACCTTCCGGTACTCCGGAATCTTGCTAGAGCTGAGTGTTTTTTATTGCTGTCTGAGCAATTGCTGTCAATCTGAGATGTATTTCTCCCATGTTCCATGCAACACCCAACATAAGGCAAGCATCGAGAACTCCCTGGTGAGGCAGGATGAAGGCACACAGACTGCTTGGGCGCACCACCTTACACTGAGGCTGGCACAGACAGGGGCAGGGACCAGCCCGGTGCCCGTGGCAGTGACAGCCACCCCTGGGCATGCTGCCATGCTCCAGCCACAGCTTTGGGAATGCCACCTAATGAGTTACAAAGGAAATTCACAGGCAGCCAACAACGAGTGGGGCCTCTGAGGAGAGAGGATGACAAGACAGCCAATTTGCTTGATTAAACCAGCCCAGCCGTTCCTAGCATCCTGTGTTAGCTCTTCCTGCAGGAGCTGAGCTCAAAGAATGCTCTTTGCTGGCTGCCTGACTTTGCTCACAGCTGTCACATTATCAGAATGGTACAGTTCTTCAGGCAGTTTGATCACTGCAGCCCATGGTCCCACTTCTCTGGTGTGGCACAGAACATTGCATTTTGCTTGAGACATCATGGGCAGCACTCAGTGACACAGACATCAGATCCACAGCTGTGCCAAGGGAGGGAGAGTAGGAGCTGTTTGCAGTGTTGTAGTTTATGGTCATGTGGCAAGGCCAACACGTGTTTCATATTTATCAGCTGTGGACCAGCTCTGTTGCTCCTACTGCCTGCAATGGTCAGACGGTAGGACTACTCCTCCCAGTGTACTCTGATAGGATTCTCCAGCCATGCCATGGCAGAGCTGTCTGTGAAAGGCAGCAGAAGGGTGGGAAAACACTCTGGGAGACAGCCTTTATGAGTTGGCTGGTAGGAGGGAGGCAGGAATTTACCACATCTGCTCTACAATCACACATGACCACAGTGCTGGAAAGCAGACATCTCTCTACGGTGGGCTATTTTGCTGGGGTCAAAGCCCTCCATCTCTAGACCTTTGTGATAAGTAACGGACTGTGCTTGTGGAGAGGTAAGTAGCCCAAAGTGATGCCCCAGGTGGATTACATCAGCACTCCCCACACGATCAGGTATATGCATGCCTCTCGGAGCCAGCATTTCATCTAGAAAGCTCAGTGGTGCTCCCCTCATTTAGACTCGTACTAGTTTTGAGTCAATTCTGTACAGGTATACATTCATATATATATATATATACATACACGTATATGTATGTATGTTTATGTATACTTATTTGTATGTACATATATATATATATATATATGTACACACACATATGAGATAGCAAATGGAGAAATCAATTGACTTGTTCTCCATTAAGGAGAATGCTGCAATGCATTTCACCAGAAAAAAAATATATCAAAAAACAGAAACACAACAATAAAAAAAGGACTGATCAATAATCATCTACAAAATAGAGAACAGAGCTGGGCTTTGCTGCTTACTTGCTATGTGCTTCTGAGCAAGCTCTGCTGTCTTTTTCTCTCTGCCACCTAGAACACCAGCTTTTATTGTTACTAAAGTGCTTTGGTCACGAGCAACTTCCAGCCCTGACAGAATAACAACCTAATCAAGGAAATGAGCCATCTTGGAGGCCAGAAAGTACACAGGTACAACAGCCATCCTGCCGTAAGGGAAGCAGCATGCATGCAGAAATACTGTTGGATGGCCACAGCAAGCAGTTGGGGCTCCAGGAGGTTCTTGCAAAGGTCTTTAAAGGATGAGTGTGAGTCTGTCACTGCAACCTGACCTCATTCCTTTATTATCTCACTTTGCTGATTGGTATATTTCATCACTTCAGAACTCATACCAGTAACTTGTGAGCAGCTACTGACTTGAATCGCAGGAAAAAGAATATCAGGCAACCTTCTTTTTTCTGATCCCCCTGAGATAAGACCTGTCAGCACACTCTTGGCGTAAAGCAGCAATTAGAGCTGGTCACATTTTCTCATCATTTTTATGTTTGCTTAGAACGTCTTCCAAGAGAAAACGCCATTCAATCAAAAGGAAAAGCTTGGCTGTGGCAAGATGTTGTTCTCAAGGACATTTTATAATTGAGAAAATAAAAAGCCAAACCCTTTGCAATGGCGGAATACTTCACGCTGACCTTTTTGAAATGCAACACAGCCTATTCTATTTGGAAATTATTTGTCTCAAAAACGTTTGATACTGACAGAAGTGCCATCCAGCTGGCAAGAGCACATGGTGAGTTTTCTTTCCATTAAATCCTTGTGTGATAGATCCAAAGTGAAATTGTTAAAAGCCTTTTGTTTGTTTACTTTTTTTCTTTTTTAAGGAACAGCCAAAATGCACTGTTTTGCTCTGTTTCAAGTCTGAAACAGATGTTCAGATTGGGGGTGTTATCTATCACATTGGGAAGTCCCATTCCCAAATCTTTTGTTCCTCCTTCCTTTGGTATAAAATTCTCCCTGGCCTTATGAATAATACCATCCTAAACCCTCTTTGCTGAGAAATCCATACTTGGAAGCACACAACCCTCTTATTTTGCAGTGATAATCATGATGCTGTGGTAGCATTCGGCCTCTGCCACCAGTGTCTCAAGGTGCATTTGCTTGTGCTGAGAAGATTCCACAGTGCATGCAACGGCATAGCCTCTGCTGTCATGCTCCCTGCACAAATTTCTCCTACCCCAATGACTGGCCAGGTTTGAAGGAGAGGATTTAGCCCTGCCATCACAGCCTGAAGGAGGTCTGTGTGTCTCTGCTCAGGCAGCTCAGCCAAATCCTTTTAATTAAGCCTTTGTCCTCATCTACTATCCCCCTTGTTGCCCAGTGTCCCCCCC